>JZLH01S0602707.1:63608-80046 GCA_001188425.1 Eucidaris tribuloides | reverse complement strand
AGTACATGTAGTTCTCAGATGTAGTGTATACACATTTTCATACATACTGTAAAACTTGTGAAATTTCAATAAAATATCAAATTTTCACAATTTCTCCCCAAAAATAGACTTTTGAGACAATCTTGCACCCAAAACTGACCTGTTCCAGATGGATTAATTATTTAACAAAATTGTTATCACACTAGTTGTCAGCTAGAAGCAATTTTAAATTTTAGCATTTTTTCAAGTTTTAGCACGGAATCGCCCCAAACCATATTTCGGAAAACTCTGAAAAGTTGGCAAAAACAGGTCACAGATGCAAACATGATCAGTACTATATTTGTGATCATTAGATTGGTTCAGTATTGGTAATTTGGTATACCTCCTCAAATATTCTGATTTGAAGACAATATAATTTATGTTGACTAATTGCACACACAGGAAACTTAAAACAAGGTACTGAAGGGTACATTTTAAATTATTTCTAAAAATTCTAGAGTTTTAATTTTACCGAGCAATCTAAACCATGGCCTCCAGCAAGTTTTGTTGCAATGATAATCAAGTTGTAAAATATCCATTTAATAAGGTTCAAACAACACTATGCCCACGGCTTTCTGATGCGTCTGATATACGTATGTACACGGCCAAGTAATATGTGGGGCATCTAGATTTAATTATCACCAAAATGGCGGAAAGAAGCAAAATGTTTTCACACGGCAGCTTAAACGAGATTGCAATCACCGATTACACTAATTTCAGTAGTTTTACCTATGTGAAAGCAAATTAGAATCATGATTTCAAATTGTGTTCCAGAGGTGTGTGTGTTCTAGTCACGATCCTCAAAAATTATGTCGCATTTTCCTCATATAAACGGCTTGACCTCAACACTACATATATGTGTGAAGCTTAGCTTAAAGATTGTGTCATTCATTTGCATGTCAAAAAACACCTAAATGAATGAAATCAGCTGAAATCATATCCAATGTGAAGATTAATATAAATAAACACCTCTCATAGAGACTTGGGGTAAAATATTGAGTTTTGGTGAAAATCTGGACGGTTAAACTTCATCCTTTTTCAATTTACTCAGAAGCAATTTCAAAAAATCCGCGACGTCAAACGTGCACGTGCCGTTCCAAAATTGTCCGATCAGCCATTAGCCAAAGGTCATGCGGAGGTTAGCCGTTTAACCAATCAGTGCACTCCGCTGGTCTTGCGACGATACACATAACCGCGATTCGCAGTTTGAGCAAAATTAAAACTCACGGAAACAACAACATTCTGGTAACATGTCGTTATTAGTTTTTCTCATAAAACAACATATTCATGACGTATGAATCTCAAACTTTCAACACACCAATTGTAAGTACTAAACTACCGTTTGGTATTAATAACGAAGGGAAGTAATGGACTTGCACATCCCTGACACAATCTTTAAACCTTTCATTAACTTTTGCTAGAATACTGCATACTTTAGGGAATGTGTATATGTGTGTCACAGCTGGGTGATTCATCCAGTGCACAGTTGATTGACAGTGTACTCAGAAACACACCCATGCCTTTTTATTAGAATTTTGAATTCTTTTTTTGTCGGTGAAGACTTTTTACTTGTGTGCATGGACAGTAACTCTAGTCGCCGTGATTACAATCATGTTTGCAATCATAATATGACCGCGTGTGAAATCAGATGTAGTTGCATCATTTACTACCCATTCTCATTAAAATTACCTCAATTGCTGTGGGCTGTGTATGGTTAATGACAAGTAGTTTGTTCAACTTTGTTCTGGACACACTATTTTTCACTTTGTGACAGTAATTTACTGCCCACAGGCCAAAACCGCTCACGTTTTTTTGCAGCACATTTTTGTGCATGTGGGTGGCAGCGGAAATAAAATTAATGTTCCTTTACCTCCCCAAGCAAAATAAACTGTTTATCAAATATTTGTAGTAATAGAGTGTTGTACTGATGTTGTTTTTGTTTTTCTCCTCATCAAATCAGATCACCAGGTCATTTTTAAACTTGGATGATATACATACCCCAAAAGTTTAGTTATTTGAATTAGAGTGATAGGCTAACATTGTGGAGCTTCAATTTAAAAAAATGTCAAACTTTGATATCTGAGCTACATAGTAGTGTTCAGATGGACAAATAAACACCCTAGAATACAAAAGTTTGGAAAGTTACACTGCCAATGGCAAGTTATGCATGAATAAACAATTAAAACTCGGGGCGAGTTTTAATAGCCTACATGTACACACAGTAAGTCTATGGGAGGAAATGGGCAAATGAATCTGGTCAACTTACGATTTTCACTTTTTTAAAGCACTAAATAATCATTTTGAAATACAATTTTTTCAGGGCTGCATTTTTAGACCTCATCAAAGACACTGGTAGCATGGGGAATAACGTAGGTCAGATTTTTTTAACTGTGGTAAATGTTAGCCAATACCTTTAATAATTGCACTGGTATTATGTAAAAAGTCATGATCTTACCAGGAAGTATAACTTGAGATTTTAATTCTCCTGAAATTAACACTTCCTTGAAATGATACAACAATTAATACTTTACATATTTATTTATTTATTCATTTAGTTATCATAAATTAATATTAATTGCAAGAGTATTTGGTAAAACTGTTGTACAACTTAAGTTCAGATTTCACTCTCCTAAAAGTTACACCTTTCTTGAAAAGATGAAAATTTACTTATTTATTTCACTACTCATTTTACACATATCTATCATTTATGTATTCATGCAATCATTTTTTATTGTTTGTTGTTTACTTACAAATTTATCATCTATTTATTTATTTCAGGAAGATGGTCATTGATAATTCTTGTACACAGGTGTCAAAATTATATGCAATATTCAATATGTCTATGATAGCCATCTTTTTCCTCAATAAGCATTCCAGATACCCCTTCACATATTGTCAATGTTTATCCATATCCTGACACTCGACCTACAATGCTTAAATCTAAGTCCAGATGGTAGTTCTGCATAGTTTGTATGATGAAAGCAAGATCAAGACTAAGTGCTTCTGAAACATTCACACATTTTTCATCCTGCCATAGCAGATAACTCATGGAGAAGCTGTCTCTTCGCCACGTATGACAGTGATTTATGCGTATGAATATGTGCAGATTACTTTATTCTGCAAGTGTGTACATGTACAATGTATACATTTTCGATGTGGAATGCACACATTAATGCCTAAGGGGATACAGCAGTACTGAGATAAGTCTCGGTTCCAGACCATGCAACTTTTGCCATTTCCAGAGTACTAGTACACTCCACTTCCGACTTTTTCTACCTTCACTCTCCAGACCATGCGACTTTTTCCAATCCCAGAGTACTAGTACACTCCACTTCCGACTTTTTCTACCTTCACTCTCCAGACCATGCGACTTTTTCCAATCCCAGAGTACTAGTATACTCCTTCTCCAACTTATTCTACCTTCACTCTGCCTAGTCGCTACCTCAGAAAACTAGTCTCAGTTCAAGACAGGTAACTGATGATGATCGTAGGCCTAATTTCTCTAGGAATTAGGATAAGTTCTCGCGTCTGGAAGCCAGACTAAACTAGTCCGAACCTCCAACAGCAGAATGTTGTAATTTGGCAAACTGGAACAGTGTGCGTGGAATAGCATTTCTGGATATTATCAAATGTATGTCAATTCATTTTTAAGGCTGATTCATATTTTCAAAAACATGTATTGCTTACTGGCCTATAAAATAGTATTCCTCTTCATTATTTTAAAATCTCAATACAGTATGCATGTATGCTAGGATGTGATGAATGAATTTCTCAGAAATCTGCTGAAAACTTATTCTTGAAAGCTGATTATTAATGGTATTATATCACTTTATCTTCAAAACAACCATGTTTAATCCTACATTAACAACTAATACAACAGCAAACATTTACATGTGATGGGGTACAGTCCCCGACACATATTGGCGACATTTTCACATCTGTACGGAAAAATTGCACAAACTTCCGATTCCCCTGGCACTGACTAAATAAATGTTGGCCAATTGATGACATCAATGAGAAGAGAGTCGAGAGAGCAAAGTTAAATGCATTCCTCTAGCACCCCCTGCCTAGGTTTCACGGGAATAATTTATCTTTCCAGAACCTTAAATTGATTTTAACCCACAGCCAAATTTTTGTCATCTACAGCAAACACAGAAATTTATAGAAAATTCAGTCAGTCAGAGGCTGTGACCAGGGGTGTCGCTAGCGGGGAGTGGGGGGAGTGGGGGGGGGGGATGGGGTAAACACCCCCCAATTGGTTGCGAAATTGTTGAGTCAATTGTAATTCTCTCTAGTAAAATAACGAAGGACCGCCCCCTTCTCTTTTTCTTTTTTTGTGCTTGCTTACTCTTTAGGTCTGAGAAAAAGATTCTGTGGGGTACACCCCCAGGTACACATCCCCCATCGAACAAAGTTCTTGTGATGCCCCTGACTGTGACACATTAATAAAACAATTTTACAGAGAGAAATTCTTCAGAATAACAGGAAAAGTAGATTCATGAAAGTGATAGTCGATGATCAATGCTTATTCACCAGTCTCCCATTTTTATATTAGTCCTCCTGGTACAACACCTTTGACATTTTGCTTCTGCGGTATGATCCCAGCGAACCGGATTTATTGCTTTGCAATGTTCGCATTTAACTGCCTGTAAAGCTCATGAATGGAACTGAAATACCCAATTTGGTATGACATAATTCATGATTAAATTGAATAACAGACCTCATCCCCACATTGTACAATTAATCCTCTTAGTCCTATATATTGGAAAATATGTTGGAATTGACATTAGTCTATTACTACTTAGTACTGAGAGGGTTATGCTTCCAATTTATCAGAAAACCAATATCATAAATGCATAATCGCTCGTGCAACCATCAGTGCTGCCTAAGTATATTGATATTTCAAACATTTTACTCAAAAAAATATATCAGAAAATACTAACCCTCTTAATAAATAAAGGCAGTGTATTTCTACTTTATTACTTGTTTTCTAATATTTAATGGAGCAATTATCAATGAGAACTGAAATAATGTTTGAAATGGTGAACAAGTTCAGGGATCAGTCATCAATGGTTTATTGGGAAAATCTGTTCAGCCTTCTTGATGAACTTTAAGACAAGTTAATATTGTGAGGCTTCAATTAAAAAAAATGTCAAACTTTGATATCTGAGCTACAGTGGTTAAATGGACAAATAAATCATCCTTGAATACAAAAGTTTGGAAAATTATGCTGCCACTGGCAAGATATGCATGAAAAAAATCACCCTTGAATTACTCTGGTAGTGCAGTATAACATAGCCTCGATGTACACACAGTAGTCTATGCGACGAAATGGGCATGGTGAATCCGGTCAACCTGAGTTTTTATAGATATTCACTTCTTTAAGAGCACTAAATAATCATTTTGAAATATAAATTTTTCAGGGCTTTATTTTAGACCTTATCAAAGACACTAGTGCATGGAGGATTGTGTAGCTCACATTTTTCAAAACTGTGGTCATTGTTAACTTGTGTCTTTAAAGAGAATTCACAGTACTGGTTGATTATTTGCAGAACAACAACATTTTAATATCAACTGCTTTCAAACCTTCTGTGAACAGATGGTATTCTAAAAATGTCACTATAGTACAGGAGAGAGTAGTTGAAAACAACAGAACACTTCGTTTTGGACATATCTGTTACCCAAATCCCCACTGCTGACAAAGTATAATCTATAATGTCGACTAGCCATGTTACTTGTCTCCATACACACTGCCAGCACGAGCGGAGCTACCTACTCCTCGGTACTCAAACGCCAATTCCTCAACTTTTATTCGCATCCATGAAATCAATACTCCACCTGTTATAACTGCCAAATAGTAATTACTCCTCATCTATGCGAAAATATGGAAATGTAACTTATTATGAAAGTATCCCATCATCAACCAATACTGTGTACTATCTCTTTAACAGATATGTACGTTATTGATTTGCACAGCAAAAAAAACACTCTATATGAACCTCAACATCAGCTTGAAATCATATCCCAATAGTGAAGCATAATATAAATAAACACCTCTCATAGAAAGACTTGGGTAAAATATGATCTTTTAAAAATTGGACGGTAACTTCATCCATTCTTCCATTGCTCAGGACGCAAATTCTTAAACAACATCCGCAGACCCGCACAATGCTGCACCTCCCCGTTCCCCAAAATGGTCCGCATCTGCAGCGTTAGCCACCCAACCTTACGCGCAGGGCATAGGCCGATTGACCCAATCAAGAGCCTCCGCTCCGTCTTGCTCACGGTCCACCAGTAAACGCGATTCCATTGAGCAAAAATGACATCGCCAGACAGAACCAACAATTCTCAGAACATAGCCGTTCATTAGGTTTCTTCACCTAAAACAACAAATCCATGACGTATGTTGCCAGGCCTCCACACTCAACATTATTTCTTCTCTACTGGTGTCCGACCCGTTCCCTGCCTCAGACGTAAAACGTCAGGTTCATAATTTACTGGCCCGAACAAAAATTTACTGGCCCAAAAAATAAATGTAAAAATCACATTAAAAAATCATATTATTATATCATTATCCCCCCCCCCCCCCCAGCCCCCCCCCGGCCAACTAGCAACATAGTAATCTGCCAGATCCTATGATGACCTCAACCAACAACTGTCGCAGATTGGTAGTCCACTCATTATTATCAAACTATTCTCTAGGACATCATCAACCAACTGTATTACCTCAGTGTTGAATGCTTCGACCTCCCAGGTGGCGGCGCGCGGCCGGCTTGCTCATGATTCTCTGCTCTCTCTTCTTACTACGCTTCTGTTTGTATCCACGCTGTAGTGTCGGTTATAACTTACACATCTCCCTCCATTATACTATACACCCCGGGATCACACGCTCACCAAGAATTCATTTACCATCTCTATAATTTTATTCCATCAATTTCTTACAAATTCTACCTTCTGTTATCGTCTGATAATATTATCTGTATATCCTCTATAATATTATCTCAGCTTCAGCTGTTTTTACTTAAATCTGATATCATCTGACTCATTATACCGTCATTGCTGTGTACAATAAACATTAAAACTCTGATACATCGAAGTAAAATAAAACTTCGAAACACATTGAAATTCTGCTTTGAATTGTTGCTTATTTTTTTGCGCACCTCGGCCTATAGATCGCGCTAGTAAAATGTGTACCGTATAATAACATGTATTATGCCAGAAATACAAGGAGTCGAGGCAATTACTTTTGAGCCCGAGCATATCTAATCTCCAGCCATGAAATTACAGGAGTTCCGTTTTACGCCAGAAATATAATTGTAAAACTTTACTTTTCTCACCCCCGGAACTCTAATTGCCGAGAAGCTAACATCTTCATCCGTAATTATCAGATTCAATAAAAGTACCGCACATATGACTTTGTCCGGAAAGTGAATATGGATAACTTTCTTACCTATTATGCACGAGCAATAAAGTCGGCGTATATTTTATCACGAATGAATTCCTAAATATAAATTCGCTTTCGTTCATATGCCACAGAAAATAAAAGATCACGGCAATAAATGACTTTTACCAGAGGAAATGCAATTTGAACGCTAATAATTTCGCAATTCCAATATTAGCCAGAAAAGTAGAGGAAGATTAACGAAGGGGAAATATATATGTGATCGCGCCAAACTATTGAGAATTTCGGCTGATCATTAGATCCGTGACTGAGAATAGACAAAATAAAATCGCAATATAAACAATAATAGTTGAAGCACAGGAAAAAATGCATATATGTGCAATATTTCCGTTCCCAGTATCTATCGCCACGAAAAAAAAGTCTGCATATGATTTTTATATGATCCGACAAAAGAATGAATTTGAATAATTCAGATCCATATTACTGCAGAAATAAAAAAGTACGACACATATAATTTGATCACCAAACAAGGAAAATAATATTCGCTAACTATTTCATATCCATATCATATCGACAGAACAATAAAAAAGTCCAGCCAATCCGAAAACTTATATCACCCAATAATACAAATTACACAAATTTCCTGATCATTAAGTCCTTATTACGCCAAAAAATATTTTAAAGAGGTAATTAAACATACCCGGAACAATGAATCTGGAACGACCCGACGAACACTACACATAAGATTCACCGTTTGGCGTACTAGCCAAAAATACAACCCAAATCAGTTACGACGAGAAAATCTATTAAGATTTCTGACCCCATAATACTACATAATAGTTACCCTAATCACAACCCCCCTTACCCGCGTCCCCCGCTGAAAAAGACCATCACTTTACACAATTAATCTTTTGGCTACGCCTAATCACAGAACTTCAAATATCAAGCGCCAAAATTAATAACACGTGCTGGCATTCAACATCACAATACAAACTGCACCTATCCTTTATTGGCATAAACATGAACTACCGATAATATACACATAAATTCATTTCCGTGCGCACCGCAAAAAACACTACTTAAACAATTATTTTTTCCAGTGGCGTAATACGAAACTAAAATACATCAGCCGAACTTAAATAAAATCCGGGATCAAATCATCATCCACTAATTATAATTCTGCATAATACGAAAAGATTAACCAATTCAATTTCGCGGATCACAAACAAATATGTCGACTTTATATCTGGCATAATACGGAAGACACATATTAGCAAGACCCACATTCATATTACCGCCTAGATCACAACTCCATGAATTCTGCCCAGCCGACTTATTTGTGGCATATACGGAAGCCACCCATCCCCACCCACCCCACCCTCCCTAGCCCACCAAATTCATAATTCGCGGCAAAATACATACATTGAACTTTTACTCTGGACCTACTACGAACGAAAATCATGTAAGCCAAATTCATTTCCCCCCGCATAAATACAATGCCCGAACTTTCTATTCTCTGATACATTACCGGAACCGCAAATAGTAGCCAAATTCATTCTCCCGCCGGACCTCCAAATCACCAAATTGCCGACTTTCATCTTCTCGCATAGTACCCACAGACAAATATTAACGCACACACTCCCCGGCATCAAAAAATCAACATATGACCCGACTTCAATTTTCACCGTACGCGGAACA
This sequence comes from Eucidaris tribuloides, assembly GCA_001188425.1. Taxonomy (NCBI): domain Eukaryota; kingdom Metazoa; phylum Echinodermata; class Echinoidea; order Cidaroida; family Cidaridae; genus Eucidaris; species Eucidaris tribuloides. Next base: position 70,928 of record JZLH01S0602707.1, on the reverse strand, counting down.
GACATCATTAAAACCACACCATCACTTTCGCGGATCAACACATCCATAATTCCGCACTTATTCAGCATAAATAACGACAAATCGAAACATAGCTCAGCACAAACCCTTATTTCCCGCTATCAAATGTGACCGACCTCTTCTATTATTTCTAGCCAAATACGCGAACCGAAACTCACCCCACTCAGTTCGCCGCCGGCCATTTCCGCGGGTGAAAAAGAAACTCTTCACAATTATTTTTGGCGTAAAACGGAACTAAATATCGGCGAAATTAATATCCGTGGGTCAAAATCAAATTGCCGACTTTCATTTCTGGCATAATACGGAACTAAGTATTACCCCAATTCATTTCCGCGGGGCAAAAATACACTCTTAACAATTATTTTTGGCTTAATACGGAACTAAATATGAGACAAATTCATTTCTGCGGGTCAAAAATAAACTCTTGATTGTTTTTGGCGTAATACAGAGCTTAATAATAGCTCCGAATGACGCCTGTTTTCTCCGATATATCATTATATTTGACAGATTTCTTACTGGCCCGGTCGGACCAGTAAAATTGACTATTTCTGAAATTATACTGGCCCGACAGTAATTTTTACAGGTCTCGGGCTGTCGGACCTGTGCCAGTGTCGAGCGCTGACGTATGGATCTCAGACTTTCAACACACCATTTGTAAGTACTAAACTACCGTTTGGTATTGATAATGAAGGATAGTAATGGACTTGCAAATCCCTAACCCAATCTTTAAGGGTTAATGCATCCCCACATCTAATTTATTTCTGTCTCCTGGATCAAGAGTTCAGTCATTGTTGTGTCAGCCAGCTGTGTTTGGATGTCAGCGTGACGTGACATCCTTCACAATGAACCTGCCCATCAGGGAATCACCATGACATTCTAGGCACAGGGCACCATACACTGCCATGCCAAGCTGGTCAGAACCAATGATGAAACACGAAGAATCGTGTCTATTCTTGTACCGTTAAAGGTAACTGACATGATTGGGGGTAGTCTTCAACTTGGGCTGAAACTACTCTAGAATCAACTGAACTATGTAAGGATTCTCCTGTGAAAATCTTGTAGTCGAACGTTGACTCATTCTAAAATAAACAATGTCAATATCACTCGTAGCACGGAAACCTGCTGTGTGGCTCTCTATGGGGCTTATTTTTATCGTCCCCGGATAAAATTAAGATACTACGTTTATGTTTGATTCTCCTTACGTAAACAAATTACAGACAAATCCTCCCAGGTGGGAGATCCACTCCTGCTAGCGTATAGTTGGTATATATTTCAACTCATTTGGTTGTTGAGGCATTTTCAAGTGTTCCCAATCATGTCACTAACCTTTAAGTATGTCGTTTTATTTTTCTAGGAAGTTTGCCAAGAAAAGTGCAGTGAAAACAATAGTTTCGATTTGCATTTCCTTATCTACAGTCCACATGAATGAACGCAGTGATGCAAACTTGTGTAGGACAAGTAATGCTGAGTGTATAGCACATTAAATGGCCCCACGTATTTTGGATGTCCCGGTAGCCCAGAACAGCACATAAACCCGGCAGTTCAACAAGATATTTTCCCTATAAATTTCCAAACAGCAGCCTCGGGGCATTATTGTGAAAGTATGTAAGTATAGTGGCATGTAAACATGGTGTAAACTATTTCATGAACAGGATATGCAACCGAACATGCGTCCTAAACAGTATTTGCGCAAATTGTGATGGGTGAATCTGCCTTTTTATTACTGTAAATACATGGTAATTTTCGCGTGGTTTTATTTTCGCGAAATTTCCGGGCAGAGATCAGTTATCGCAGAAAATTTAGCACTTTGGTTCATGTCTATTCACACTAATGAAATTGCCACTAAGTCCATGACAATAGCACTCACGGAATATTGAAAATTAGTCCAAAACCAACAAAAATTTCTCTAAGCGTCAAAAATATTGGCGTATAGGCCTACAGTAATTGTGAATGTGAAGTATACTTACATGTTTTGTACCTAGAGTTTCAACTCCGCAATAGTTTTACGTTTCAATTAATTAATGGCTACAATACTGCATACATAGGACTTTACCCTTCATAACAGTAAAAGGGCATGTGCACTTTGTCGTTTTCAATATTCATTACTTATGACAGATGTGACATTGATTGGTCAGTGTCAAAATGCGAGTAACATCATACATGTACATGATGTGTCACAGTCAAAACATATATCATAAATCAGCTTTGCAAATTGATTTGTAACCAGACGAACACATGTCATTACAACTGCTGAAGGTTATCAGGATGAAACAATTGCCTCCTACCAGCTCTCAAATTAAGCACCAGTCGAGCACATTATAGCCTTGTGGAACACATTAATGATATACATGTACTGTGCATGACTGTTGGTGTATTGGTAACTCTGTAGGCTATAGAGCAGTGTTGTATTCAAGGCAAATTTCAAGGCCAATTTCTTGTAGCCTTGGTCTTGGTCTCGGTCTGAGTCACCTGTACAAATCCTATCTAAAGGTTGTGTTTAGGGACGGCCTGGGTCTCGGACTCGGATACAACACTGGTGTAGAGATAGCGATATAACTACAGACATCACACTGTTTCTCTCCTTGATAAATCCTTTCTCAACTGTTGCAGCTTGTCTACTTTAGTCTTGAAGAAAAAAAAATGACACACCATAATACTGATCACCACTCTCAATCCATTATTTCAAATATCTGCAAACATATCCAGCCCAGCCCAACCCCTCCCCTCTCTCCAACCCCCCCCCCCCCGAAATCTTTCTTTCCAAAAAGAACAGTTTATATGGAAACATTACCACCCTACCACTGTTCAACAAAATTTAGTTGAAGATACATGTACATGTAGACATCTACCCACATGATGCATCCAAATGACACAAATACATTATTCCTCAAGTTCAGCTTCAGTATTGATAACTTTTCTGTGAAATATATTCAAAAAGCTCTACCCATTTTAGGGAAATTCCTTCATAAGTATTGTGGACTTGGACTATCATCCGCTAAAATCTACACTGACAGGAACGCCTGAAAAACACTTTTTTTTTTCTTGCAACTCAAGGTTAATACAGGCCAAATTTCACAGGAAATATTGCAGAATTGGGAACACTAGATGAGACAGATATTCGTCCCTATCGCCCGACCACTGTCCGTCAATATCCAAGTTTATGTGTTTACCAGTTGTAATAAGCACAGACCGCCACCATGTCAACAACAACAACTACCTTTTCAGAACTCTTCTTTACTTGCATCGCAGAACATTGACAGACAAACAAACATACATGACCTAAATTGTTGGCCAGAGTTCACAAAGTCACATTCACTGAAACAGAACTGCAAGCAGCGCCAATGTAGTGGAAATCCCATGTGAATAGGACTCGATAAATCATCACTGGACTATGAAGGCGAGAGCTTTATCTTCTTTATGTAAACTCTTTATATGTCCCTGGCACAATTTTGCGCCCCAAATTGTACCCTCTTAAAGGCAAGGAATCTCATTTGCACACATCATCATACAGAAAAAGATCAATCATGCCCATCTAGGCTATTGATGAAGGACATGTCTGTGAAATCTGGGGATCAGTAATTACCCAGAACTTGAAAATATGCAAACAAACAATGGCCATTTAGTGTACATTCTAGGCTTAGACTTTTTGTCTCTCTCTACGAGACAACAATTCAAATCAGAATCTCACAGGTACTACTGTATAATTCTACTAAAACTGAGTTTTTAGCTCCTATACTCTTCTGAAGGTTCTCAGATGGTATTTTCCTCTATATGCCAGTGTATTTACAATGTTAATTCTCATTTAGGCATGCAAAAGAAACGCTTGGGATTTAAGCAAGTGCCGATGATTGATATAAAAAGTTGTAAGACTAATTTTTTTCAGTTTTATATAGCAGAAGGCAGCCATCACTATATCTCTCATAAAACGGGTAGGCTTATATTTCTTACAAGATTTCTATAATCTCAATTTCAGATGTTTATTTTGTTGTAGTACTCAGAAGATGCTTTATCATTGCCTGAGCATTTTTATACTCAGTATTCATTTATCAATCAATCTATCTATCTATCTATCTATCTATCTACCTACCTACCTACCTGTCTATCTATCTATCCATCTATCTATCTATCTATCTATCTATCTATCTATCTATCTATCTATCTATCTATCTATCTATCTATCTATCTATCTACCTGTATATATCTATCTATCCATGTATCTATCTAACCCATTATTTATCCTTACAAGTGAGACCATTGAAAGGCATTATTGTTGTCCTCGAATGATTAATCTGTGAACGCCTCACAAAAACTCAATAGAAATGACTTTTGGATTAACTAGGCCATTGAAGAATTTCTTGGGTAAATCAGATTACTAAAGATGTTGCCCTCCATTTCACCTTGAATTCTTTTATAATTGCTCATCCAAGACTAAAACTTCTTTTCTCTCAGTGAAAATGATCTTAAATTGTGAGATGTTTATTACTTTTCATCATAATGTTTACGTAAAGTGATTGCCTTCCTTTACAAGTACATTTTGAACAGGTTTCCCCCAAAATATGTTTAAGAATTGACTCAACTTTTAAAGAATCAACGAAATGGTTACTGGTCCACTTCAACATGCTATGAATAAATTTACCCTTGTGAATCTTTTATGACTGGTTTCACTCAATCTTTCAGAAAACAACTACACTCAAACCTGCTCCAGTGACCACCTGTATAGTAAGACCACCTTTCTATAAGACCACAAGTTTTATTTCCCTTGAAAATTATATCTCATGGAAATGTGAATTACAGGAACCTGTACTTAAACACCACCTGCTCATAAGGACCACTTTTCGTATCTCCCTGGAGTGGTCTTTATATACAGGTTTCACTGTATATCTACCATGTATATAGCACATTACTGACCATCCAATAATAGCATTTTGCAAGTAAACTGAAATGGATCAATATGGACTGCCAGTAACTTTATGGTTGGGTAGTTTGGAGGCACAAACCCTTGTTCATCATAATTTGTAATTCAGGGTCTGAATCTAAAAAGAGGCAGACTGCACTAATTTTTACATAGGCCCTGTATTATAAGCTTCTCAAGACAAGCCCTGGCCAACAAGATTAGCTTTGACTGAAGGCACTGTGGATTGTTAGTGCCAAAATAAAGTCTGTGCTTGCAGACTAACAGGTGGGTGTGTCTTCTTGCCACAGACAGAAGAGAGGAGGACAGGAAATATTACATTTCCAGACCTAGGTTATGATCAGTAAGTGCCTCAAGAAAGATCAAGTAAATTGTTACATCATATTAAAGCACAGGTGCAGAAAAGCTTTCTGGAAAAGCATACAAAGTAATAATGTTTATTTTAAGTAAAAAATATTTGCTGGTGTTATTTGTATTGTATTGTATAATATCTGTATTTTCTACCCAGATTTTCCAGAAGGAGGCTTTTATCCAAAATCTCACTCCATTTACGGCTTTGTCCTAAATCTCATCCAATATAATTTCTGATGAAAATGGGGCCAATCTTAAATACATTTTGAGAAAACTGTACTTGCATAATTTGACACAAATTGTACCATACATAATCTGTCTCCCATCACTTTTGGAACAAATTTTTAGGAATGATTCTGTAATTGACAACTATGATTTAAATACAAGAGTCTAGGTACCCTAAAATTGTCTTCTACAAAACCACAATAAATAAATAAATAAATAAATAAATAAATAAATAAATAAATAAATAAATAAATAAATAAATGAATACATAAATAAATTAATTAATTAAAACTAATAAGTAAAATATAAATACTGTAAATAAATCAATATATAAATGATGTAAACAAAAAAGTTAATAAATAAATAAAAATAATAAAATAATAAAAATAAATAAACTACCCCCCCCCCCAACAATAAAAGTGCATTTGTTGTACTTACATGTTTTGCTCTCAATCAAACCCTAGAAGCGTACTGTAGAAGCTGACTTGATCTACTAAATTCCAGTTACACTTGAAATGAGACATGGTTTCTCCCATACCCTCATGAAAGGTCAAGTACAGAAAAAAAGCTTCACTTAATTGCAAACAATGACAGGTGCTACAAAGTCAATGGTTTGCCAGTATTTGATCACCTGGTTTGTACAGAATGACCACTAGCAAGGGTCAACCATAATTGGTCTTAATGATCCATAGAGAAAAGGTTTTCATGATTTATCAATACAAAAAACAAGTGGTACAAAGTCACGGTCAGTTGACCACAATAGACATTGTTCCTTGGACAACAAATGTCATCAATCTTTTAATTCAACTAGTGAGCAGTCTTTTTACCAAAATTGACATCCATTGACTGAAAAGACTACAGCAGCATATCTTTCAAATTTTGAACTCATCACTTCTATGATATCCACACCCACCAAAAGAAATTAACATGCCATTATTCAGGAAACCTTTAATTCAAAGTGGACCTCATCTTTCTGTCACAGAGACGTGACCACTACATTTTCTCTGCTTCAGTGCACCCTGTTCTTGGCAAATTGATGCACACAAGTTGATGCACAACACGCCTTCAGATTATGTACGCGTGGGCCTGTAAAGGAAAACCTGAATTTTGCTTTCTTTTTCATTGTTGAGTAAACACACGCATGTGGTTACAGATTTGTCACTGAAATCTGGCAAAATATCTAAATAGTGTGCACACACCTTGACGCACAACAAGCCTTCAGATTACGTGTGTGGGCGGGTAAAGGAAAACCTGAATTTTGCTTGTTCTTTTTATTCTCAATGAAATAAATGCACATGTGGTTAAAGATTTGTCACTGAAATTTGGCAAAAATATCTAAATACATGTAAGTGCACACACCTTGATGCACAACAAGCCTTTAGATTACATGTGTGGGCCAGTCAAAGGAAAATCTGAATTTTGCTTCCTTTTTTTTTTTGACTTTCAATGAAATGATTGCATGTGGTTGAAGATTTATCGGTTGAAATTTGGCCAAATATCTAATGAATGCACATAAGAGAAGGATGACATTGAAATTTGTTTAATTTCCACATTTTTTCTCAGCCACATATCTCCAAGCCCATGCATGTGTAGGAGGTTGGAAAGAGAGAAGGGTGACGTGTACTAACCTCATTTTACATAACTGTAAACATGATGTGTGCTTACAACTGACTCAGTATGCAAGTACGGTACATTATAAGTATTCTGTGTCCTACATTACTCTAACTAATGTGTCAAGCACTTTGAACAGTGCAACTTTGAGCAACAAAACTTGTAGATAACAGTATACCCTTTTAAAAACAAAATTACAATGT
>JZLH01S0602707.1:42866-53508 GCA_001188425.1 Eucidaris tribuloides | reverse complement strand
GGTTCTTGAGGCATTTTCAAGTGTTCCCAATGATGTCACTAACCTTTAATAGCCAGAAATAAACAAGGAATGTTACACGCATACATGTAGGCCTAGTACTTATACAACCCCTTGACTTTCTTCAGATGAACTGGTGCACAATATTCAAAAGAATGTATCATAATTTAATTTTCTGCATTTTCAGTTTACCAAGGACTACATATTAGAGGTCATGCAAGAGATTAAATATGACTCATTCATTTATACAAAGAAATGAATGGGAATTAATTTCTTTACACCTAAACAAGGTTCTTTTCAATGACAAAGTAGCTGGGCTTACATACGTACCATAAATCACAACAATGATATATCATCACTGCAGCAACTAGACATCATATGGTATCAATAGCAACTGATAATGGCAGGGTGACTGCAAAAATACATTTGTGGAATTCCCCACATGGAAAAAAACAACTCTTGGCACAACATCAGACTTTCCCACGGGGTGGCAGACATTGCACAATGGTATGAATTTCGTGGACAAGCTATGCTATTTTTCTTTTTATATCAGCAAATTTGTGTGACTTCCAGGTACATATGTGTCAAAATACAGCATGTTGAAATTGTCTCCAACAAGGGACAAGTACAGCAACTTAGTTTAGAAATCATTGCTGATAGATTCCTACTGGAAATGAATAATCAATTCAAGTGCACATACATGTATTGTTCATACATGTATGCACATGTAAATCAGCACTCATGCGCCATTTCATGGGTTGGTCTGCGCATTTTTAAGCCCAATACATGAAAATTATATTAACACTTTGGCTATGGGAACTGGATGTGCCATGTAGTGTTAAAGGTATTGGCTAACATTTACCACAGTTAAAAAAATCTGAGCTGCATGATTCCCCATGCTACCATTGTTTTTGATAAGGTCTAAAAATGACGCCCTGAAAAAATTGTATTTCAAAATGATTATTTAGTGCTTTAAAAAAGTGAAAATTGTAAGTTGATCAGATTCACCTGTCCATTTTCTCCCATAGACTTACTGTGTGTACACCTAGGCTATTTAAACTCGCCCCGAGTTTTAATTGTTTATTCATGCATAACTTGCCATTGGCAGTGTAACTTTCCAAACTTTTTTTATTCTAGGGTGTTTATTTGTCTATATGAACACTACTATGTAGTTCAGATATCGTCGCGTCAGCGCAAGAACGCCCTTAGACGCCCTTTATTCATAAACCTGTCAGTGCAGAAAGGCTCGTATGGAACGTGCACGTCATTGCGGAAAGGCCCTAACAGAACACGCGCATGACCACAGTAATGCCATTAGTATACACGCGCACATGTTCCTGTAAGGGCCTTTCTGCACTGACGCGCGTGTTCCATAAGGGCCTTTCTGCACTGACGGGTTTGTGAATAAAGGGCGTCTAAGGGCGTTCTTGCGCTGACGCGACGATATTAAAATTTGACAATTTTTTAAATTGAAGCTCCACAATGTGGGCCTATCACTTTAACTCCATGGAAATGACAGAATGTTAGAACTAACAGGTTCTTTATAGTGTGCAGAGTTCACTTTCAGTGTCCTTGGGTTGTTCCAAAAATGAACCAACGATGTCTGTTTTTCCCATCAGTTCTGAAAAAGGAAAGAGTCAAGGACATACACTTCATTTTTTTTTTGGGGGGGGGAAGGGGGGGGAAGGGGGAAGGGAAGGGGGAAGGGGGGTTCACTCCCTATGCTAACAGTCTGTTTTATTTTCTGCACTATTTGATTTATATCCTCCTAAATCTGACATTGGAAGACAACCTCTTTTTCTTCCACAGATCTGGTTGTCAGATGGATGAATACATGCACATGTAAGATGCAGTACTTACAATATGTGAAAGAACAACTAAAAACAAATAATAATAACAGCAAAAACAAACAATATAATTTACGAGAACCACTTAGGGCCTACATTATAATTCATATGAAGGTTTGTTTCAGGGGAAGAAAAATAACATTTTCATTGTGGTGGCTACTTTTCCTGCTTCAGTGCATTCCAGATTCTACTTTTCATTGAGCCTTATGACAATTTATGGGGCCTCTGATTGCAAATTGTGGGGCTCTTTTGTATTTTTCAGATGTGAAATTGCCTTGAGCCCCCATGAATTTTCCCCCTACTTACCATAAATGGCCTTACAACCTCAGCCACATGCAATGGGTTGATTCAACTTCACCAAACATATGAATTTGTGATAAACTGATGCGTATTCCATTTGCTTGTTGTCAGTCACTCAAACACGCCAGTTCCGAGACCGCCGTGTATAAACCGCACCCCCCCCGATTTTCGACTGTCGGTGTGGCACATAGAGTCTCTTCGAAGTCGTAAGTACGAGCTCCCCCCCCCCCCCCCGGGCCAAAAGCCAGCCCTAACAATATGGCTTCCTAACGGCCATCTCTAACCAAACCAAACAGTCCTAACCCTATAACAGTCTAATTCCTGACTGTAATGTAGGATCAGGGACGTATGTCCGCCCGATAAATGAATGACAGTGGGAAAAGCAGTTAAAGAAGTTCGCCAAAAAAAAAAAATTAACAGCGGGTTTTCTTTTAAAATGGTGGGGTCGCGAATATCACTGTTAAGTAGGCGTTAATAATTGGCTCTGTATGATGTTGAAACATATCGTCGAGGGTTCGTTTTTAACCCGTCAGACATGATTGGTTGCCGCGAATATTTAAGTTCCGTATTTTGGTCAATAACGATGGTCGGGGGTTCGTGTTCTAACCGTTAGCATGAATGCCCGCGAATTATTTCAGTTCGCGTATTTTGGGTCAAAACGTGGTCGGGGATTGTTTCTTACGCGTTTAGACATGAATGCCGCGAAGATTTCGTTCCGTATTTTGGTCAAACGATGGTCGGGGGTATTCCGTTTTACGCATTATAGACATGAATGCCGCGAATGATTTGCGTTCCGTATTTTGGTGCAAACGATTGGTCGGGATTCGTTCTTACCCCGTTAGACATGAATGCGCGAATATTAGTTCCGTATTTTGTACAAAACGATGGTCGGGGGTTCCGTTTCTTACGTTTAAGACATGAATGCCGCGAATATTTAGTTCCGTATTTTGGTCAAGAACGAGGTCGGGCGGATTTCGTTCTTACATTTAGACATGAATGCGCAATATTTAGATTCGTATTTTTACTTGCTCAATAACAAATGGTCGGCAGGATGATCCTCCCGTTCTTCCACCCTCGTCTACCACATGAATGCCATTGCGAAATACTTTCGTTCAGTGTTTATTTTCGGTCAAACGATGGTCGGTTGGACCAAAAAGGGATTCGATTTCTTTTTAAACCATTTTAGGACCAGGTAAAAATGCGACCAAATAATTCGGGTAAACTCGGCCCGCGAATATTTAGTTTTCGCGTATTTTTGTCAAAACGATGGTCGGGTTCGCTCCTAATATTTTACCCGTTAAGCATTGAATGCCCGGCGAATATTTCGTTCCGTATTTTGGTCAAAGCCGATGGTCGGGATCGTTTCTCACCTTTTAGACATGAATGCCGCGAATATTTAGTTCCGTATTTTGGTCAAGACGATGTGCGGGGTTCGTTTTTACCGCGTTTAGACATCATGCTGCTGAAAACATAAAAGCGACTATCGTTTTGACCATTATACGGAACTAAGATACTTAGCGCATTTGATGTCTGACGGGTAAGAAAACGAACCCGACCATCGTTTTGACGCAAAAATACGGAACTAAATATTCGCGGCAAATTATGTCTAAAGGTGAAAACGATCCCCGAACCATCGTTTTGACGCAAATACGGGAACGAAATATTCGCGGCATTCACTGTCTAAACGGGTAAGAAACGAATCCGCCGACCATCGTTCTTGACCAACATACGGAACGAAATAATCGGCATTCATTGTTAAATGGTAAGAACGAATCCCGACACTCATCGTATTGACCACAATATCGGAACATAAAAATTCGCGGCATTCATTGTCTAAATGTCTAAAAAGGTAAGAAACGAAGCCCCCGACATCGTGATTTGACCAAAAATTAACGAAGAATATTCGGGCACCCTTCGATGTCTAAATCGAACCGTAAGAAACGATCCCCGACCATCGTTTTGACCAAAAATACGGAACGAAATATTTCGCGGCATTCATGTCTAAAAGGTAAGAAAGGGAATCCCGACCATGCGTTTTGACCAAAATACGAAACTTAATATTCGCAGCATTTCAACTGTTTAAGGGTAAAAGACAGAACCCCGACATCGTTTTGAACGAAAAACGGAACTTAATATTCGCGGCATTATGTCTAAAAGGGTAAGGAAATCGAATCCCGACCATCGTTTTTTGACCAAATACGGGATACGAATTCGCGGCATTCATGTCTAAGGGTAAAAAACGGAATCCCCACCATACCGTTTGACCAAAATACGGACGAAATGATATCGGCGCATTTATGTCTAATCGGTTAATGAAACGAATTGCCCCGACCCATCGTTTGACCAAAATACCGGAACTTAAATATTCGCGGCATGTCATGTTCCGCCAGTCAAATCAAACCCCCACTTTCATTTTAGCGACGTTCAGTTTCTAAACGGTGGCATTGCAATCAGAGTGGAGACGCAAACACGGGCAGCATGTGGATTAAAAGCTTAATTTTTAAGCGAACTGTGACAAACAAACTACTTGCGTTTTTGATTACTTTTAATGGCAAAGAATGATGGAGGGAAAGCTATTGCCATGTTAACTACGATCGAATTACAGTACACTGTATAGTTGGGAATATAAACGGATTTGCTTGTACCCGTGTATGAAACCCACCCCCTTTTTTCCGACTTTCCGCGACGGGAAAATAGAGTGCGGTTTATACACGGCAAATACTCGGTAAATAGAAGCTTATGCACACTCAAATATCTACGCTAAGAAGACAGAGGACATATGGAAGTCTGTCATATAAGCACTTCCCTGGTGGTATTGATTTGATACAAAAACAGTTGATCTGAAAATGCACAACATATCTAACCTAATCAAAAACCTATGATGGAATACAAGTAGAAAAGCTTTACTGAAGTCCAAACACTCACTGATTCTGTACATCATATGTCGCAATTGTGGATGGTACCAGTTTTCTTTGTAGTATTGCTCGTGAAAGGTCTTACAACCTCTCTGATGGGTTGATGGACTCGAGGAGTTACCATATTATTCATTGATGGACTGAACTTCACAAATCCAATGAGCTTACATGAATTCAACTGCAGAGGTTCTGTTACAGTTGAGAAGCTTCGCTCATACTGTAAATAGTCTCTCTGTATAAAACTTCCCTGGTTACATCAGTGCATTTCATACAAGCAATGATCCGCGTCCGTTTCAGACGGCAGCCAAAATGTGACTACGAATGTGATTGCAGTATTTTTACCTATCTGAACGCAAACTAGAATCATGATTCTCTCAAATCACATCTCGTTTGCTCCTGAAAACATCTTAACCTCTAAAAAAAGGTAGCTTATGTAAACTTTCATTGACTTGATGCTGAAATACTTCACCCTTGAGGGCATGTGTACCAGTGTTGTTATAAATTTGTGATAATCTGTTACATGCTATTGTGCATGCTGAATGTAGCCATTAATTGGATGCAGTTTGTGTGCTGGTGAAATCTACATTTAAATATTTTCACTGCCAGCTGGGAGACTGTGGAATTTTCTGGAGCCTTCTGGCTCGCTTGAGATTGACCAGCAAACAATTTGTGGATGCCAGCGGTGGACTGCTTGGCTGTGTGGTTGGTCCCATTGTTCTTGGGGATGCCATTGGCTGGGGGCTGTGATGGTGAACAAGTCTGATGGTGTGGTTGTGTTTTTGATGTGTGACATAGGTGGCACAGAGTGTTTGGGATCGTTCTGCATGTGGCCTTTTGGTGTTTTCTGGGGGTTTGAGGATTCTGGAATTGGGAGGGTTTTGATATATATACTGGGGGAAGATGAAGATAGTCAGAGTTTCTGTCATCTTGGCTCCAGTCGCATGTGTTGGTGGTAGCCTGCAATTTGGAGTTTATTGCACATGACCTTGGCTCGACACACACCTGTGGATTTATATGAGAATTTCTCTGTGTGGACAGTTACCTGTTTATAACCTGAGATAGCCTCTACACTCTGTGGATTAATTTTGGAATTACGACATCATCTTGGCTGCAATTGAGAATACGTTGTGAACTTACGCTCAACACTGATTTCGTTGGGAATACCTGCTTCATTCTGCCATTGGGATTCATACTCATACCATTGGGGACTTCTACTAATCGGGATCGTCTTGGATCATCCAGTTGGACTCTTATCATTTGGATTACGCGTATGTCGCTGTGTGGACAACTTTCACCTGCGTTCATCAAGCGTTGTGAGTAACTTAGTTTAATGTACAGTTATGTATACAGTTATGTATCTTAAGAGAGTAACCTAATTGTGAAAGTTTGATTATATGTTTTGAGTTTAAAGGGGAAATACCCCATATAATAAATACTTGTTAAATCAAATATTGGTATCATTTTGTTTCATCTTTTCGGTTGTGAATTGATCGTAACAGTGTGTAGCAGCCGTGTGATCCATCCAGTGCTGAATTGATTGACAGCATACTCACAAGGCACAAACACAGGGAAAAAAATTCAAATTTCTGTTTCAGTGGATACTCTTGTTTCAGTGCATTCCACACACTCTTTTGTATTGCAGCTTGCACCCTATGGCAATTTATGAGGGCTCCTTTCAAATTTTGGGGGCTCTTTTGCCATTTCAGGGGTGAAATTGCCCCACGTTCCCATGTTTATTTTTCCCTGCACAAACAAAACCCATACCTCTTCATAAGAATTTTGAATTTTAATTGTGACGTCTACACAGACTTTCCTTTTGTATGCAAGTTCAGTAACTGTACTGAAATTGCCGTGATTGTGTCCGTGTTTGCCATCATCATTTGACCGCCGTGTGAAAAAGGTTTGAACGTGATATTGCGCATATCTAACCTAATCTAACCTTGATAGAAATAGGAGAGGAGCTATTGACAGTCAAAACATCTTCCTGTTTTTCCTTCCCATGTCACACATCTAAGCTGAAGGAAGATATGCCCCGCCCCAAAGTGTAAGGTAAGAAATATACTGTTAGCAAGAAGCAACCTGAAATGGATGGTTTTACATGTAGCTTTTAGTTTGATTGCGTTCAGAGATTGTTTCCACTGTCACTCAGATTTGTAGCGTGACAACTAATACTGTTGCATTATCACTGAATCAATGGAATATCTTTGCTTCAGCACTATACTAAAAAGGAATAGACAACTTCTGACTTGCCCTATCCAACAAATAGGGTCATTCTTAAAAGCTAGGGAGGTGCAAGCTCCATGCGTTTAATCTTGAGATCGCAGGTTCAATTCTCACCTCGGCCAAATATTCTAAATCTATGTGATATTCAGTGAATTTTCCAATAATTGCACTGGGTATTGACAATGAATTATTAAATGTTAAAAAGTGTTATGCAATGTATTATCTTGGTGGCAAATGATCAATTTAACTGTACAACAACGCTAGTCTTCGTTTATTTCAATGTACAGACTAAACATTAGTCGACCACAACATGACCACAATTTCCTTGGCAATTTATAAATTACAAGGTAGAAAGGAGGGAGGGGCAGAAATCAACAACTGATGGAAATAGCAACCATTGAGAGTGCTACTAAATAGTGTATACAAGGCTGTTCAGTCGTCTGGTTTTGACGACTTATTGTATTACCGGAATGGAAAACCCAGGAGACGGATGGGCCCTACCTTCTAGATACAAGATGCACCTACAAGGGCAGCGGCGGTGGCATGGCATTAGTCGCATCATCGACCATGAATGCATAATACCGCACAAAATCACAGGAAGTACAGCGTTCAAATCACCCTTCGCTTCCTTCCACGAGGTGCAGCGACAATAAAGGACAAAAAGTTGGAAAGTAAAAAGAACCCCCCCCCCCAAAAAAAAGAGAAATCGGTCCACTTCACACATCAGTCTTTGCAGACACAGTTCATAACCGCTGGAGATTTGGCCGCATAATTTACGGCCGAGTTGTTCCCAAATTTATTGACGGCTTGTACAAATATTGCTGCAGGTGTGATTGAGTGCTATTGGTGGTACAGGGGGAAAAAAATCTTGAGCAAACCATTTGTAACCTCTAACTGTAAATCCCAATGTTGTTATATAGTGGTTGCAAGATTAACAGTTAATGATGAGAAGAATGCAATCTATGAAATTATTTTGCCCACACTATAATGACCTCTAAGGTCACTGAATTTTCCTCTGTCTGCAGATAGGATTTGACTTCTTCTTTTGTGTTTATTGTGTAAGTTCTCCTCTCCCCTGACCCCACACAAAACACTTTAGCAAAATTTGAGGCCCAGTAGACATACAATTTTTGTAGAAGTATAATGCCTACTTGTATCTTTTGTAACTGTATGAATAGCTTCATAGAATACTAAGCATCAAAATGAAAGTAGTATCAATGCATCATACATGTAAATTGTAGTGGATCTATAGGCCTATAAGATATAGAATGGTAACTCAGGTCTATCAGGAAAAAAAAATTTACAGCTACAAAATGAACTTGGCCAATACACTGTATGGGTTGTACCATACCCCAATGTCACTTGTAAGATACCTTGGTCAAAAATCTCATACAGGTATGTGTGCAGGTGCTTGCGCGTGCATGCGCCCACCCACCCACCCACCCACCCACCCACACACCCACACACACACACGCACACACACACGCACACACACACACACACATGCACACACACACAAACACACAAACATACATACAAATACACAAATACATACATACACACAAAAACATACACACATACACACACACACACTCACACACTCACTCAAGCACAAAGCAGTCAACATCCATTCTATAAACAACACCATTTCTTACACAATTTTTTAGCGCTATGAACAACATAAACGTTAATACTGAAACTAAGTTTTAAACAATCTCCCGCAATAATTTAAAACTGATGTTGCCACCAATGTACAGTACTAAATGGTGTGTCTGTTTATTTATCACATTCACATGTCCTTGAAATCTATTTTTTACGGACTAAACTCAACAACTCATCTTCATGCTAAACAAGTGTTGGTTGTGTACTGTACGCGGCATCACGCACTGTTCAGTGTTCATTCACTCAGGATTTCCTTCGGAAGACAAGTCTTTCCTGAACTTCCCGTTATAGATACGATCATATCTCTGCAAGATTTTATCTTTGAAATTTACCTGTTAAGAATCTCTCTCACACCTCCCTGGTACAACACATGCGATAGCTATCACAGATTCATTTTCATGTAATTTTTCTTTATCATCAAGCCAACAAATTTCTTCAAGATACTTGAGTCAAAACAGTGGAACCACAAAAAAAAAATCCCATTTAAGGTATAGGTTACACAATTAGTTGCACAAAACAAAAACACAATGTTAAAGGGGAATTCCATACTGATAGCGAAATCCAATAGGATCAGAAAATGTTTGATTTGGAATAGCTAGTAGGAATCCTTCTTGCTGGCCTTATAATTATTGTACAGTACATGCTTGTTCCAAAGACCAAAGAAAGCATTTCGAGGCAGGGAATCTCCTTTGCATTCCTCACACATCACAGCAAAACATCGCTCATGCACGCTAGTTATGAAGGATATGTCTGTGAAATCTGAAGATCAGTTATTACCCAAAATTAGAAAAAATGCACAAAAGAGTAATGGTCAGTTCTGATAGGGTCTGAAAGAAGACTAGTACAGACTAGAATTTTTGTATCCAAGAGACAATAATTTAGATCAAAGTCTAACGGTTTCTATAACTCCACTACAACTGAGTTTCTAGCTCATATACTTTGCCAAAGGTTCTTTCATATACGTACAGTATGTTCTTCTATATCAGTGTTTACACAATGTTAATTTTAAGGCCTGCAAAAAAGACATTGTGCCTTTAATTTATTATTATAATTATTATTGTAAATATTAAGCCACTGAAACATAATCATAAATTGATTTATTTACTGCAAATAGTCTACAAGCTGCAGTATGGAAGCACACAACATATTCCGTGTATACCAAACAATCACAGGGGATTTGCAAGCCTTATGGTATCACCAAGGAGCAACAGTTGTACCGGTACATGTATGGTAGGATTAGAAACAATTTAGTACTGGTATATTTATGCAAGAATGGGTACCATTACGCCAATCTCAATTCCAGTGAGTTGTGAGTGTGTTCTCTGGAAAGCTAGTGTCCAGACTCACACATAGAAGTTTCTGTCTAGTGATTATGGTAAGAAAAAAAAGAACAGTCTAATACGTCAACTGGAAATAGACAGGTCCTACATGTACATGTACAATGATTGTACACAGGTGTATTTTGCAACATAGGCCTATGAGCTCAAACAACAAAACAAAACAAAACAAAACAGAACAAATCTGACAATGAAACTTCTGTATAGCAGAGTAGCACACTTCATCAACATTTGGCTGCAATGATATCATTGATATTTACGCATTATTTACGTTTTCAGTTTACAACATATGTACACAAATGTAGAAAGTCACAAACAGTTTATATACCTTCATCCATTTACAGTACTTCAGTACCTCACA
>JZLH01S0602707.1:22774-34917 GCA_001188425.1 Eucidaris tribuloides | reverse complement strand
ACCTGTATTTTAGTATGATCTACCTACACACCAAAAATTTTTTAAATCCGTCAAATATTTTTCAAGTTATTGTGCGGAAATCAATTCGCATATATAATGAGCTGTGACCTTTGACCTTTGACCTGCGGACTCCAAATTCGAACTTGAGCTGTATTTTAGTATGATCTACCTACACACTACAAATTTTTTAAATCCATCAAATATTTTTCAAGTTATCGTGCGGAAACCAATTAGGGGGACGGACGGAAGGACGGACGGAAGGACGGACGGACGGACGGACAGGGGCAACGCTTAATCGAGACTTCGTCGGCGGGGGCATAAAAACAGAGGAAATGGTTTACTATGAAATTTTCACGGCAATAATCCTAAACAGTATAGGCCTACTTGATTTTTTTTCTTAATCTAGATAATAACATTGTGTCCTAACAATTTGAGGACTACATTCAATCCTTCAATTTCCCTTCAACTGGCATACCATTCAACATGATGTACGTGTATACATGCAAACATAGAATGTGAACCTTTCACCGAATTATAACTGTAAGAGAGCAGTAATATACCTGACTGTGGTTGTGAGCATTATATTGGACTTATCAAATAACATCCCATGATAGATGTTCTCTCACTATGTTGATATTCGACCAGACTAAATATATCAATGGGACTATCGAATTCGGAAACAAAATCCCACCATATCCATCATTGTATTGACAAAGTTGAACAAACAAACAATTGCTCACTTTTCAGATGATCTTGTTACACCCTCTCTACTACGAATGAAAAGACTAAGCTGTGCAACTGTGTTTATGAAATATCCCAATCCTTATTTCACTGGAGATTATACATGTGGCTTTGCTTTTTCGGTACACAGCACACCCGCGGCATTTCAATGCAGCCAAATAAGGCTCTTCAATTCATACGCGCACACACACACACACACACACAAAAAGGCTCAGCATGCATGATGAGCGTGTTTATGTTCAACCTCCGGTTGGTCTGTCCCAGCCCGGATAGTAACTGGTTGCACGGACTCCTACGTAAAAGCACGGTTCATGATAAAAGTAAGCAAATGCATGCATGTTTCACAGCAAGGGGATGGGAGATACACTGTAGGAGAGACAGAGCCAGCACTTCGATTATCTAGATTATACGCAAATATAGATCTGCCGCTCTGTTATTATTGCACAACTGACAATATTCTACCTCTTCCGCCTGTCTGTCAACCCATTAACCCATTCAATACTAAGACCACATATTATTGTGGATTTGCCTTTTTATGCTTGAATTGGGCTGCATTTACCCCATCTAATGATACGCTAAAGTAGAGAAATAATTATCAGACTATATCAATGAAGCAGAAAGGTACTACACCATTCATAAAATGAACTATGTATTTTGGTGTTATGAATATTTTATAATGGACATTTAAACGTAGAATTATTCATTACCTTATCAAATTGGCAACCAGGCTGTCGTGTTCTGATGAGGCCTTTGGGTGTTTCTCAGACTTAATTGTTAGTATGGAGTGCAAGTATTTCGAACTATCTGAAGGAACATTGTAAGGCGACATGTTATCTTCTTTTGTATGGTCTATTTAAAAGTGAAAATTTATTCATCTACAAAAATATTTTTAAATCTTAAATTTCACAAGAAAAATAGACTGAAAATTTCCCCAAATAAATAATTTAATTAATTACACTAAATGTTTGACACATCATTCACTACCCATTACCCTGTATATGTAATAGACTACATTCCAGTTATGTTGCCGATTCGTGATAAAAAGCCAATTTTAGTGATGTATTTACTCTGGACAGGCTCTAGTATGTGAATTGAGTAATGGTACTACACAAAATTAACTAACCAAGGGGCCCTTGCAGAGATGACACTATGGCGCAAAAATGACCCATCTCTAAATCAAGGCTAAGTGCAATAGCTTGGGTGTCAGGAATGAGCTCTGTATTGTAGTTAAAAGAAATACTGATGATTGATACTGAAACCAAGGACAGTTTTGGTAAAAATTTTGGGACATTTTTTCCTCATTGTCTTTTTTACATACAGAATAGACCGATTATAATCTCGTTCACCCTAAAATGGCACATCTCTCATAAAATAAATAAATGACTTTTCAACATGAATGTTTATATATTTAGCTTCGCTGATCCATATAAAGATATGAATATACCATCCCCAATCAATTTTTGTGTATGTTTGATGAACCGTATTGTGATGTCTTGGTATTAAAACGATACCTACGAAGACCACTGCTGAAAACATTTATGTTTAAACAGATTGACCAAACTAAATACACAAAATCTATGACTTGTAATACTTGACTGAATGGTCCAGTTGTCATACTCTTGAAAGGTTGAATTCTGGTGCTATCCTGGAGAGGCTTAGTGGCAGTCGAGCCATGTTGTTTGGAGGGAAAGGTTACAATGTCTATAATTGTGAATAGGAAAGGAATCTTCACGGGCTAATGTTCTAAGCATTTCTTTTCAGTTATTTGAGCAGGCGTTTAAGAAAAAGACAAATTATGTGCGATGGAAAGTGACTAGAAAAATTTGCATTTTCAGGTCGAGAACAGTATGCTGACTATTGATATTTCTTTTGGCGGCACTTTGCGCACAGATCGGAGGCATATGTTGAAATTTTCAAACACCAGCTCGAAATGCTTGCCCGAATGAAATATTTTGGGCTTATGCCGTACCGAAAAAAAAATATAATCAAAAAAATTATTGATCTGGTGTGATAATACGTATAGATATGCATAAACATTATTAGAGCATACATGGTATACAGAGACGCCATTCACAATATGTCACAAGTTCAAAAGTCTACTGACAAATGCTTTTCATATTTATCGAAAATCAATGGATCAAGTATCTTTAATTGTAGATCATAGAACCAGTAACATATATTACAAGATATATAGCCGATTATAAACAAATGTATGTTCGTCAGCAACGGCGGTAGTTGGCGATTTCTGTTGTGGATATTTGGGGGGGGGGGGACAGCACATGGCATAATAACAGAAAATAAAAAAAAAAACATTTGTTTGTGGAACATTAGGTGTCATAAAAAAGATGTTTGTTGATCAGAGTTGTTGATGAATTTTTCCAACACGTACCATGATAAACTAATACGTAGGTTATGATTTCTCATATATAATTGTGTTAGTGTTAATGAAGTTTCTTAGAATAACCCACTCTGCTAACCACGAACTTTTGGTATCATATACATGTAGATAACAATTTAGCGTATATATGTTGTCCAGATAAACAATGTTCAAGTATTTATATGAAAAAGTATTTTTTCAAGTTCTATGAAGATTTATCAAAAATCCAACCAAATTTGGGAATTAAGTCTTCAATATCAAGGGGTAACCCCCCATCCGCTGAGCGAGATTGTGATCAGGGGGGTGGAGGAGGGGAGAAGCTAGGAAATGGGTCAATGTAATTCCACCCTACACCGATCACCGCTATACAACAATAATGTTTAATTCTTGTACGACATATATATACTTCATGGTAGCTTAAATATATTATCCTCTAGGACACTCGCATAATTGATTCCACAACCGCGTGACTAAAAAAAAAATGTTGAAAGACACTGATAGATCCAGTGTGTAACTAAGTTTTCAGTGTCTGATTCTCCAATTTCCCTGTTCACGCAAACGTTGCTAGAAAGTACAACTTATCTTATTCAAAAATCTGTTTAAATGATTCACCTATAGTCAGAATCTTCTATTAGAATAAGAGTACATACTATTGGAATAATTTAGTAACAACAGTCACTTCAATAAACAGATCACTAACCGAGTTACTAGCTAGGAAGCTGATCTACGCGACAAACTATTGTCCCCCACTTGCTCAGGACTGTTGTGAGTCTCCAAAGCCCTCGCCAATCTTTTTCCAACCGTCCAGAGTTTTCAGTCGGGATGAGTTCTGTGACTGTAATGGCGGTCCCATTATGTTACTATGTTTTTGCGGACAGCTGGTCTTAAATTTGCCACTTTTTTGTAAACCAAGTATCCCTCTTAAAATCACTTTATTATATAGTCATCAAATATAATTCTGATTCTCCTTGTGACACTGTTCATGGTCAATTATCAGTTTTCAAGTGCAGAAAAATTACGCCAGTTGCCCAACATATCCGCAAAAGTTTAAGACTGAAATACCATAACCATACACCATCTTAAACACATTTGGACTGCGCAATCTCTAGTCACCTAAAACTGCTCCGAGTTTTTTGGAGGGTGGCTGTGATGATAGTTGTCTGGTGATTTGAATATACATTTTGCTTACCTTTCTTGACTGGCTAGCTCTCAGACATTTTTTCACTGAATACTTTCTGTAATTCATTCAATCCTTGCCGAAGCAATTTGTACCCGCGATTGTTGATGTTTTGTCTTGGGACAAGTTACTCAGGCCAGGCAGATGCTGCTGATCTTGCACTGCCTTACTATACTGCGTATGCGGACTTCCTGCGCTGCGCCCGTTCATTTTGCGTCTTGCAGAACGCATTTTGAGCAAATAATTGCCGATGTTTTGGCCAGCGTTTCCTCTGTAAAAACAGCTATTTATTTAATTTTTGTTTCAATACAGTTTTGGTATTTTACTTAGGTTTGCTTTGCAAATTGTTACTTGCCCGATTCGGGCAAGCATTTTTAGTTGACACTCCAAATTGCTTGCCCGAGTGTGATGTTTACTTGCCCCGGGCCATCGGGCAAGCGGTTATGTCGCACCCTGTTCAGCAGTTATCTTGCTCACACTACAATTTTTTAATATACATGTAGAGCCTGGAATTCCAGTCAATTCAAAGATCAGAATATTCATCAATACTAAACAGGGTCAGTGTGTACACATTGACTCGACAAAACCAGAACAGGAATGATGAGGGAGGGGGAAGGCTGGAAGGGGGATGTCTGGGCAGGGGTGTATGAAAATTATGGCCAGTTCTTCCCATATTTATACAACACCAACTATCCCCATCCCCCATCTGATCCATGTATATCTTTTGTTGATACAAAGCTAGCAAGGTGTTACTTCACAGCCCCAAAACTGTACATCTTCTGTTCTAACCCCTCCCCCACCCTTCCTCTCCCATTTTCACAGTACATGTAATTTGCATGGTCTCCTGCACACATCTCTCACAGTGCCTAATACTAATCGCATACCCTGGTCACTGCCATCCGTAGTTGATTCAGGTCAATCGCAAACCGACAGCCAAATTACGGATGCCCGGGAATTTGTCTGCGATGTCTGCGACAACGTTCTGTACATGTAGAAGCCATTTGATACGTACCTGGCTTCATGTCTGAAGCTCGAGTTGTGGAGTAGACGAAATAAGCAGATTAAATGTCCTGTTTAGTGCATATCAATGTCTACTTCTCGTGCATACTCTCTTCAATCAAGTTCGGATATATTTATACCATGATGGTCCTGCTCTGATTCTTCCAATCCTCACTTGCTCATTTTTCCATCAACTTGCTCAAATATGCCTGAAATTTGCCGCTCGTCAAATAAATACACAGAATCCGTTAACACGCAGACAGACTAATGATCGACCCGATTTTGATTCACTTATCTGCGACATCGCTCGTTACAAAATTTGTAATTTATCACGGAGTAAATTGATGATGACATTAGCAAGAAATGGAAGGCTTATACTTCATACTGCATGCATACAGATTATTGAGTACTAGCTTTCTCGGCGCTTCGCGCCTCGAAAGCCAGATGTGGGGTTTTGTACAACAACTACCACTAATACTCTTCCTATACTACTACTTCTACTTCTAGTAGTCCTACTGCTAGTAATATTAATTCTACTTCTACTACTACTACTACTACTACTATACTACTACTACTACTACTACTACTACTACTACTTCTACTACTACTACTACTACTACCACCACTACTACTATTACTACTACTAATTCTTCTTCTATTATTGTGATTATTATGATTATTGTGATTATGATGATGACGATGATGGTGATTACCATTATTGTTGTTGTTGTTGTTGTTATTATT
Source organism: Eucidaris tribuloides (assembly GCA_001188425.1). Classification (NCBI taxonomy): domain Eukaryota; kingdom Metazoa; phylum Echinodermata; class Echinoidea; order Cidaroida; family Cidaridae; genus Eucidaris; species Eucidaris tribuloides. The sequence continues at coordinate 28,879 of JZLH01S0602707.1, read as the reverse complement.
ATTATTAGTAGTAGTAGTAGTAGTAGTAGTAGTAGTGGTAGTAGTAGTATTACTATTATTAGTAGTAGTATTATTATGATTATTATTCATATTATTATTATTACATTATATTATGCATGATGATATCATCATCAATCATCATCATCATTACTGAACCAGGAACTTCAGAATTGATTGCCCTGCTCATAAATTGCCGCACTGTCTGTCTCCAATGATAGAGTGTTAGCAGGACATTGCCGCTGACAGCCCGCGAGGAAAAGCGGAACATAGCGACATGCATGTGTTGAATGTGATAAGATTGAGCAACACAATGACACGGGTATGGTCCGGCTCGATTGATATTACATCAATAGCGTTTCGCTACTGAGTGTTCTTTTCTTTCTCACATTAATTTTTCCCAAGTACAAATAAGTAGAATTCTATTCTATTATGACGACGTGTTATTTGTTGAGGGGAGGGGAGGGAGAATCTACAATCGTGTTATAAAGATAGCTCGTGGGCATGAAAGTTATGAAATATTATATAGACTAGGTAAGTTAGCCCTCGGTAATGTATAAGCCAAGTCCTTCATTGTTCAGAGAATTTATCTTACTTATTATTTATGTTTGTAAATTAAACTATATAATTACCACATATTATTTATTTATGTATTTTGTGATTTATGTATTTATGGTCTATTTATGTTATTGTATTTTAGGGGCGTGACGCTGAACAGCCGAGGAAGGGCACACAGTCGAAATAGGTGATACAATACACTGTATTATTCGCAACGTGAGACTGAGTAAGATGTTTGAGCCAACACAATGACAGGGTAGCCTAACATCTGATTTCTTTTTTCTCACACGTCACATTTTTCCCAGTAGCTCGTTGTTTTTTTTTTGGGGGGGGGATCCCCATGGAATAGAAATATAAATTATCCCCCATAGTAGTAGAGACGCGGATGTCTCATTTGTTATTTTTTTTTATAGATTACGTTATTTATTTTTTTGATGGATTTTATTATTGATTTTATATGTATTTATTTATTATGTATACCTATTTTTATTATTTCTGTCATATTCACTCAATTTATCTAATTGTCCCGACGCCGAAGGGTATGTTTATGATGGACTTTCCTTTCATTTACTATTATAACTACTGAAAGACAATGGATATGCCACGATTTGTTTTGGGGGGGGAGGGGTCGAGGCGAGTGGGGAGCATGACGCTTCATTTCATGATCGAACTAATTTCGAAATCTAAAACAAAAACATTCACCATGTCTAGTCCCGCAGGTGTCAGCCGTGGGCGATCCGGGTGAAGCACAACTGAGCCAGTACATGAGATTCCGAAACTATTGGGACAGTGTTTGGTGATTCCAGAGTCTGAGTCCACAATTAAATGAGGACAAGTGAGTAAGAATGACTGCCTAAACCTGCCTGATTTCACGAGAATACAACAATGAATCAATGCATGAATAAAGCAGACGATGTTTATTATTTCCAGTTGCAAATTGACAACATGATAACCTCGAAAGAAATGCTTGGTTACAAAATTCTGGACTAATCCTTTGCGGCGATATTGTTTAGTGCGGAAGGTGCTTATAAAAAGCCTGGTATTCGGGGTGATTGATCACTGGGGTACGCCCAGAACACAAATCTAGCAAATCTGAATATTTGCTCTGTGAGATTTTGGGAGGACCAGCCAGATATAAGCATTCTGGTTCAATCACTTCAACATCAGGTGTGCGTCGTCTTGTTGCATCAACTCGTATTTTGTGAAAGGAATCCTCCGTGTGAGAGTATCTGAAGAAGATGCTCTCCCCGGTACCTTTAATGACTCGAACTGACTTGAATTTTGTCCAGTCTACTATTTGACCATCTTCAGTTGATCGCTCTCTCAGTATTCCCCTTTGCTGACTATACGTCTTCCAGTCAGTAACCTGGTTTGACCTTACAGGTATTACTTTGTAAGGGGGTGGTTTGCTTTTAGCCATGCGGCATATGCTTGCCAGTTGTGCGGGCAGGAAGATCTCACCTTGTTGTTGCATGCGTCTTTCGATGACGCTGTGCATATTATCTCCCTCCGACTGCCCGTGGTTTGTCTCGAAGTAGTGGAGGGTAATCTTCTGGAGGGAGGATCTACTGATCAGGTGCAGCATCATGCTGCAACGATTGAATTTTTATTTTGACCCGTGCACCCATCCGCAAATAGTTCGACTTCTCTCACGCCATTGGCGATTTGTTCTTGTAGGAAAGAATGCACATACGATGCTACCTCGCAAGCCCCTCTCTTTGTTAGACCTTCATGACTCAAAAAGCAAGTGCCTTCTTTCGTCCCAAGATTGTAAATTGTGAAATTGTAATTGGCTAAACGTCTCTTATAAAAGAGCTCGGATCTGGTTGATTGCGGAAGATATAGCACCTGCTGCAGGTCGAAAACTGCAGCGCAGAATGTGGGTTCTCTCTCAGCTCTGTTCTTAGCAGCATTCTTGATTTCCTGACCTTTTCCTCTCTGTCAATGTGCTTTGCTCGATACTCTTCACTCGAAGCTTGCTTCCTTTTCCAATTGTCGGACCACGCCTATAGTGTCAGCATAACCCACATAAACCTTCTTGGGATGGTGGAACTTCAACTTGAGCATGGCACATGGACTATAGATGTGAACGATGCAGCCGTTTGGATGATCCTTTCTTATACATGCGGTACATGATTGAGGCATTCAGGTCACACGATAGATATTGACATGATGTAGATGATCTACAATAATGTGAATCGGACTCTTGGGTACCGGTTTAATGTGGCGATGACTTCATCTCTGAGTTTCTTGTCCTTAGCTTACGAGATGTTTGTCTGCCTCTCTCCTTCTCTTTCATGATTCAAGGGCGCGTTTCTTAGCAATAACTGTGCGAACTTGACGTAGATATGCCCAGTGTAGCTAGAAATAGTTTTTGCAACTGCATGTTTCTGGAAAGGATCGTCGCTTGCAGGAAGGAAGTACAAAAACCTATTTCCATGGTACTTGAAATATCAACGTGTCGGGCTATCCAGTCGCTCTGTTTCTGTAGGTCAGGCCAAGTTCATAAATGACTTTCGAATGCATTTACGTTGTTCCAAATTCACTTTTATTCACAACTGTGGCTTTCGAATCGCTACAGGTCATAACAGTTTGCTTAGAACGGAGCATCTTTCCCTGCTGGCATTTCTGTGTAGATTTTCAGTTTTATATGCTTCACCTTTGTTTTCTGTGTTTCTTCACAATAAGGTTTCGAGGCTTTTTGGATCTCGTTTAAATCTAACCTGAAAATCAATTGACTCGCCATCTACAAGGTATTCCTCGGTTGCAGACATCTCTGTCAAAACTTACATCCTCGCCTTTCAGAAGACGCTGGGTAAGTCAGGCAATTACGACAAGAGCATCTAGTACAGGCCGGTCATGCGCTCATTCGGAATGGCGGGGATAGACTGTACACCTATTTTCGTCTTGTGGCTGACACAGTCTTGGGTAGCAACATAATGATTGGTAGACTGTACATCTTGTCTGCGCTGACACGTCTTGGTGCGCACAGAGTGACTTGATAAACTAGGACATCTTGGTCTTGGGGCTGAACAACGTCTTGGTGGCGCACAGAGTGACTGAGTAACTGTACATCTTGTCTTGGTGCGAGCACGTCCTTGGCCGTGACAACTAAGACTTGCGGTAGAATGTATGCATCATTGTCTTGGTACTGACACTCTGGTGCGGGAAACAGAGTGCACTTGAGACTGTACATTTTGTCTTGGAGCCGCAACGTCTTGGTGCGCAAAGAGTGAGCTTGGAGAACGGTAACATCTTGTCTTGGTGCTGATACACTATGGGCTGCACATTAGAAGTAACTGTAATTCCTTCTACACTCTTCTCAAAGAGGGAAAAACGTAACATTTTGATATTTGTAGTTAGTAAACAAGCTAGCATCGATGTTAAAGTTTCAGGGCGTACATTATGATTGCTACATTTTCACGGTCTGACTCGAAGTGATCATAACAAAGAGACAATTACACCGGAAACAAGGCCGCCAAAGCCTCCGCCAACAGAAAAAGCTGTCGATACTCCTGCGTTATCTACAGTGTGCCCGGACGCTCCTGTATGCCAGATTGTGTTCCTTCCTGGTGACGTTATCAGACTATTTTTTTATGAACAAATGTTAAAGAAAAATAATTTTTGATTAGTTGAAAAAATGCCATAGCTTATTCAATCATAAAAGAAAATTAAATATTCTGAATTGTGTATAAATATGCTATAGTGGAAAAAAACACTTCCAAAAGAATAAATGCGTAGCTGATTCTTATAAGTCATTATTCAAGTTTGTATGACACATAGGATTAATCTGATACTATCCTTCATTTGTAATCTCAAACGTAAAGCAATACAGTAATAGTGTTTTATATGCACTTAATAATATCATTATTGTCAACTATTTCTTCTTCTTATTATTATTAGTTTCCATTATCATCTCATTCGATGTAATAAATTATTTCACCGCGCTCTCTGAATAATCGCTTTATTTAATTGTGATTATTATTATTATTATTTTATATTAAGCATTATTATTATTGTTATTACAAGTAATTATCATTATCAAGTATTATTAATACAATTACTATTTTCCTTATTATATACTTATTATTACTATTATTAATTACTGCATATTATTATTAAATCATTATCAATTATCATTATTAGTAATACAAATGACTATTTATTATTATTATTATTTACTCGTCATTTGACCTAATATAATGACGCCAGTTCAGGCTAATCCATAATTGTGCAACCAGTGGCGCACCTGTTCTAGTCGCAACACCTGAATGGAAAATTCAAATATGCAAGTGATTGATAATTATTCATTTGGCCATTTGTTGTCAAATAAATACATTACACTGATACGGAGTCCTGCCAGTGGAACATCTGAATCAGAATCTTTCGGTCGGCTTGGAGATGTACCCCGCACGGCTGGAATCTGATGTGATTAAAATTGCCAGACACTAATATGACTGACAAACTGTCGTCGGTTAAAACTAGACCTGTATTATCCCTTTCACTTCAGAAATTATTAACCAGATTTATTATTCATTTAGCGATAACATTAAATATCCCTTATTGGCCTCTGTCTTTGATTGATAAATAGGCCTAATTATTTGAATGATTGAATACTAATGTGCACATTGTTCTTGTAAGATGGAGAGAATATATTGCATACACAGTCCTCACCTCCAAAATGTGTATATTCCAGAGTCCAGCGCCAACCCTTTTTCACATCCAAGGAGTTTTTTCTAAGAGGGTTTATCTTTTACTTGAATCATTCACCCGTCTGGATGACGGGGAGGGAAAATAAATAATATTTTAGAAAAAGTGGCACACGCCTATCATGGAATGTGGAGATGGCAAAAACATCCTTTCAACGGTACAAAATACAAGGGAATGCGTTTCGTCGAAAATTGTGTTGGGGCTTTAAGCCCCCCCCCCCCCCCCACAGTTTTCTTATAGGCCAAGGAAATCCCGCCTCCGCTAACGCATTTCTACAGAACCGCGTTCATCATTCAATTACAAATGTTCATGTTCAACATATTTCAGCGATCCTTATTTAAAACAATAACACATACCTTTTTGAACTGTTGATCTTTGAGAGGGGACATCATCGAATCAAGTCTCGACTGCTTAGAAGTCGGTGGCCCGCAAATCGAGACGCGCCTTTATATTCTCCCCTTTCCACGGCATTATCACATTTGCCCCGCACTTTAAGGGGGCCTGGTGTATAAGAAGGTGTGCCGAGAACGATATTTTCCGATCCTGGATTCCCACCTCACTCCATACGTCCTTTTAGGATCGGCCTGTCAAATAATTAAACAAAGATACACATTATGTCATACAATGTCTTGCCATGCATAGACCTGCCTATCTGCAGTTATGCTATACTTTCGTAAGTTAAATATCTAATTGCATCTCTGCTAGATACATTTTAATGATTTGACTCAGGCGTAGTGACCCGACTTAAGTCAAGTAAAAGAGGACAGCCATTGTTCGGAACAATGGGTGTTGCCCCCCCCGCCCACCATTCTCCGATGGCAGTGTTCGTATAAGGGAATT
>JZLH01S0602707.1:8623-19817 GCA_001188425.1 Eucidaris tribuloides | reverse complement strand
CAAATAAATACATACACTGATTACGGAGTCCTGCCAGTGGAACATCTGAATCAGAACTGCTTTCGGTCGGCTTCTGGAGATGTACTCCCGCACGGCTGGAATCTGATGTGATTAAAATTGCAGACACTAATTATGACTCAATGTCATCGTTAAAACTAGACACTGTATTATGCCCTTTCACTTCAGGAAATTAATTTAACACAATTTATTATTCATTTAGCGATTAACATTTAAATAGCTTATTTGCCTCTGTCCTTTGATTGATAAATAGGCCCTACATTATTTGAATGATTGAATACTAATGTCGCACATTTTCTTGTAAGATGGAGAGATATATGATCATAAAGTCCTTCACCTCCAAAATGTTATATTCCAGCAGTCCAGCACACCCTTTTTCACATGCTCAAGAGTTTTTTCTAGAGGGTGTTTAATCTTTTACTTGAATCATTTCACCCGTCTGGATGACGGGGAGGGAAATAAATAATATTTTTAGAACAAAGTTGCAACCCTATCATGGATATGTGGAGATGGGCAAAAACATCCTTTCACCGTAAAAAAATACAAGGGGAATGCGTTTCGTCGAAAATTGTGTTGGCTTTACCCCTCCCCCCCCCCACAGTTTTCTTATAGCCGAAAGGAAATCCCCCCTCCCTACGCATTTCTTACAGAAACGCGTTCATCATTCAAATTAAAATGTGTCATGTTCAACATATTCAGCGATCCTTATTTAAAAACCAATAACACATACCTTTTTTGAACTGTTTGATCTTTGAGAGGGGGACATCATCGGAATCAGTCTCTGACTCGCTCTCAGAAGTCGGTGCCGCAAAGTCGAGAACGGTCCCTTTATAGTTCTCCCCTTTCCACGGCATTATCACATTTGCCCCCACTTTAAGGGGCCTGTGGTATAAGAGGTGTGGCCGAGAAACGATATTTTCCGATCCTGATTCCCACCTCACCCATACGTCCTTTTTAGGATCGGGCCTGCAAATAATTAAACAAAGATCACATTATGTCATACAATGTCTTGCCATGCATAGACCTGCCTATCTGCAGTTTGCTATACTTTCGTAAAGTTAAATTCAATTTGCATCCTGCCTAGATACATTTTAAAATGATTTGACTCGGCGTAGTGACCCGACTTATGGTCAATACAATAGAGGACAGCCATTGTTCGTGAACAATGGGTGCTGCCCCCCCCCCCCACACCATTCTCCGATGGCAGTGTTCGTATAAGGGAATTCGTGTCGGTGTAACGCTAATTTTACACGTATAGTATAGCATGGTGCAAAATAAACACACAAAAAAAGTAACTACCCCCTTTTTCAAAATAACAACTTTTTAAAGAAACGGTTTTGAGCAAAATAATTTAGCAAGGGTGTTTCTGCACTGATTGACTAACTTCTGTGTGAAAATGTGATTGATTCGTCAAGTCATGCATGAGTGAGCATGTATTAAAGGCAAAAATGTCACTTTTCAAAAGTCACAAGGGTCATTTTGAGCGATTTGTAATGCAGGATTTTGACAAATTTTGTTTGTGTTGAATGATTAAGCATTATTTATTTTAATTATCTATAGTTTGACCTCCTTACACCTCTTTTGGCACTTTTCGCATACTTTACACTTCAGTGAACTCAATTTAAAAATTCCATCCTTCCTCAATTTTGAAATTGTAAAATCCATTAAGTTTATTGAAAAAAATGAAATCTGATATTTTTCAGCAAAATGTGTCTTGTACGAACATAAGAGGTTGTAACCATGTCATGGTTTAGTGACCACACTTCATAAATAAATCAAAAACTACCATCATTTACCATTATTTTGGCATAACAGATGACTCCTGTGACTTTTTAAAAGTGTAATTTTTGCCTTTAACGCGTGCTCACTCATGCATGGCCAGACAGATTAATCTTATTTTCACACAGAAATTAGTCAATGAGTGTAGAAATCGTCCTGCAAAATTATTTTTCTAAAACTTATTTCGTTAAAGAATTATAGTAGTTTGAAAAAGGGGGTAGTTACTTTTTTTGTTGTGTGTATAATGCTAAGAGTGGCAAGCAATGTAAGCAAAATATTCTTGATTGATCTAAATTAAAACAACAAACGACAAATACATGTTCATCTATTATTAATTGAATTTGTTAAAAGAAAACTCCAGAAGTATGAAACACTGACATGACGAATTCAACTATATTTATAGGTATCAATGCCACAACGTTAATGGCCTTGAAGAATTGGTTTTGCCTTAAACTTTCTGGGGTTTCTTTTTTCAAGCATTAAACATAAAACCTGTACCAATTACGTTCTGTCTTTTTTCGGCGATTTTGGGGCTTTAACTGGCACTGCAAGACAGGATGTACAGCCTGAAAACAAAACAAGTGCATGTATTATTCTTTAAAATATATTGAATAAAAATCCGCTATAAACTCAATGTTAAATTTATAGTGCGTTAAATATGAGAGGTGTATCCGTCAATATGTCAAGCAATACATGTCCAACACCTACATTGCCAAATATCTGAACGTGTGGTATCAGGGAAAATGATGAACAATGCGCCAAGATAAAAGTGTACTATATGATACCTGGTTTTTCGGTCGGTACAGGGATTAGTAAATAATAAAATTAATTATACTTTTTATCACAGTAGTCAGTAATCATTTACTTTAATCTAGACCCCGGATCTAGACAATGATATCAAAATATTTCTCACGTAAATTTTATATTTCTCTCATAGTGCATAACAATTAAGTATAATTTTATCCTCGATTTCACATGACATTTAATTCTCTTCTTTGAAACATAATCAAAACATAGTTTAATATGTTTCTTATCAAATAAAATGCATCCCAAAGGCCAACTAACCCTCAGTGAGAGTAAAAATAAAAATTCCAAATTGCAGCTAAAAAGAGACTAGACATAAGGCAATTTACACAGATTTTTTCTAAATATCACTCCGCATGGAGGTTTGCGCGTGCATAGGGTTTGCACAACGCGCAAAGAAATATAGTTCGTGTTCATTTTAAAGTTGTTTTTTTTTATAATAACTAATATATATAAATCGACAGAGTAGGTTTTGCTATGTGTTTTGAAGACAATTCTGTCGTTGTAACACTCGATTCCATCGGGCAAAATATGTTCTGCGCACGACGTAGCCGTACCCGACTACGTTAACGTTAGTGTTAGATCTATGTTAGTTTACATTGAAGTAACGTTAGATCTAATGACGTGCGGGTGCAATTGGAATTTGGAAAAATAAAAACAGTCTCAAATGTGATCATTTTTACCATTAACCATACAATTCAAAACATAGGTTCTCTTAGGTTACTGGAACGAAATATTATGGTTAATATATGAACATACCTTGTTTGAAATAAGAAAAAGGGATGCATTTCGGGTACCCCATCAGGCGATGGTCGTTGCTCGAGCACCGGACGGAACTCATTGCGACAAATAGACTAGTCTTTGATCAGGTCGTTAACGCAATTATAAAGAATATGAGTATGATATAAATTAGGAATCATTAGGAATATAGGCCTATAATAATGTAATTCCACAAAAATACGATAAAACGCAATTTTCATATGTTTGCATCTCACAAAATCAATCACTTATTATTTTTTTATAGCGCAAGCGGGTATATTTCTTATGAAATTACGACCCGCGCAGGAAATACTACCGACGGACAGGAAATACTACCACGGCGGACAGAACATACTACCGCACCAAAGGAAATGTTACCCGTACTCGCGACGCGTGCGGGCGTGCTGAGACCCGGCGACACGTATACTTGTTTGTTACGGCCGCGCCCGCTGCCGCGTGTACGCTAGCGATATGGACCGATGTAGCGCCGACAGACATCGCGGGCGACCCGTAAAAAGGTATAAAGAGACGTAAACTTTGTAAGTAATGTTATGGAAAAAAAAAAAAAAAAAAAAAAAAATTACTAGAATTAAAAATATGCAAAATTATCTTACAAAATGTAAGACGGTAGAGGAATCTATTGCTATAAATCTTAACGATAATTCATAATGATTGCAGTAAACATCTTAACGTGTACTGGGCCCTTGTGCGGCTGTGCCGCCGAGACTTCCCGCGCGAGAGAAACGAGTTCGTACCGCTGGCCTAATAGGGTCTTCTCGAATTGTCATAAGTTGCTTGGCAGAATCACTGAGTTGGAATCATCTGAATGATGTATGAAGTTTGACGCGGTCTGTTGATTTTAGTGACATTAATCTAGACGAGAGAAACAAATCTAAATTCCATGAAACGCTTTTAGGCCTTCAACACAGGACTGAAGTCATTTGCACGTGGAACAAGTAAGTTAACGTTAAGGTATTGGGCAAAACAGAAGAAACCCCTCAATTATTGATATCATTTTTTATATCATGTTTGTAGCATGTGCATTATCACTTGTAAACAAAATTCAACAAAAAAAACTTTTTCGAACAGTTAGCAGATTCAAATTAAATCATTGATTTGAAGAAAAAAAATGTTTTCTTTTTATTATCTTATATATTAAAAAAAAATCATTGAAATTCAAAAGCTTGATATTTTGTCAATTTTGTAATAGTTAAATATTGCATAGTAGATATTTGGCCTTGATGCAATTACAATCCGAATCCAACCTTTCTCACAATTTTTATGTGTGTTGTTAATTATATTAAAAAATATTTATTTCTCAATTTTTTTTCATTCTGCCCATACCCTTATCAATCAAATTTGCCAACCTTATTTTCTATTTACACATCGTAAAGAAAAATTATGTACACCAGATAATATCGTAAATTTATTTTTCACATTTCTGTGATTTGTATTTTATTTACAGCTCTTGAAGCAATTGGTGAACAAGAAATAATTTCCTGCTTCAAAAGGATATCGACCTCCTATGACAGTTCTACTTCTATTGGCATTCGTGAGGTTGCAGTTAAGTTTGATGGATCAATGACAGCTATGGCAGTTAATTATACCAAAATTGTAAATAGCTCTTTTGCTTAAAATACGAACAATCGATTGAAAATGAGATAACCAGACTTGATGCGACTAATGCTGATGTGGTCACCTACCAAGGATGCCAACTAGTTGCTGACAGTGGATTCCATATTGTTATTGCCTGCATGCCATAAAATTGCAAGGTCTTGTGCTACATTTTATGTGGTCATGTGGATGATTTTCTTATCGCGTGTCATTAGTCAGGATGTGACATATTTGGTCATAGCTGCCCTGCTAATTTATCATTTGGAGGATTGAATGGCTGCATTCTTCTCTGGAGTACAACTTGAAGTTATTACAGAAAACGTTGCATGAGGAACTACCAACTGTATCCACAACTACATCCAATCTCTTCTACCTCCGTGATCCAAGTTATTGTCATTGTCAATTCACGAAATATTGAAGACAAATAAGCAGAAATTTCACCAAATCTTGTCATGTGAAACACAAGTGCTGTAAAAGTGACTACAAAGAGCTTAACACTGATTTGAGCGATAACAGTACTGCAGTTTGCAGGGTTGCGTTCAGGTACTATGGTAACTGACAGTAGCCAGCCAGCTCCTATAAATTATTAGTATATTGGTCGATTATCCATTGGTTTATTTTGGTTTGTCTGTCATGCCTCGTTCTGTGGTGATAAAATTGTTAAATGTTCACCCAAAACTTGAAATTGTGTTAAAATTATGATTTTGATTAGATTTTGAAAACTTAAAGCAAGCCGCCAAAGTTTACCATCATATTGCATTTTTATTTTTTCTCTTGACATGTTACAAGACTTATTCTTCACAGAAACTTTGTAGCGGTTTGTAAATTTTTATGCTGAGCCGATTAAACAAGACTGCACCACGTAACTGTAAAGTTACAGGCAGTGATACCAGTGAAAATTAAGTTACACCATATTTAAGCTTATGTTGTGAGCAGATTTAATGAAATGCACATTTGAATTATTTATAACTCACCTTTTAATCATGGGTGATTTATATTTTTATCAGTTAATATGATAACCAGTACATGCTATGTACATTCTGATTTGCTGATATATTTATCATTTATAGATTAATTCCCTTTTTTTTTGGGGGGGGCGTGGGTTAGGGCCAGCGTACAAATCGGAGCACTTTCCATATCAATTATCTAATATCTGAACACTGACATCCACTGTACTGCTTTATCCTGCCCCCTCCCTCCAAGTTTGGGCAGTTGCGCTAATGACATGATTCTGTAAAGGACAAACTTCCTTTGGTTCTAATCCTTCGTGTCATTGCTGAAAGGAATACACTGCATATATGTTATACATGTATTTACTTTGCACTTCTATATGAGTTGAAGAAGCTAGATTTATTGAAATATTATATATTTATTTTCAATTAGGCTTGGTGTAATTACTTCATTGTTCTTAGCAAAATCAGCATACTTGTGCTGTGGCAAGTTGAGTTAATTGTGACATTAATGCCTTCTCATTTGAATCAGTTTTTAATCCAAAACTGAGGTCTTTACAATTATTTAAGAATTAAATTACAATATCTTAAGATGCATTGATTTTACTGTTGTATTTATACCAGGTTCAGACAATTATTTTATTGGTGAATCAATAAAATGTGCAACACTTTTAAAATTCATATGTTCACAGTTTCTATTGTGAATGTCACACGTGCGTGCTTAAACTGCGAAGTTTTATTTCATATTGTGAAGCAGTATATAACGAGGAGTACATTGTATGTTTGTTACGTTCTGTGTGTGATGGTATCTAATATGCGATGTACGAGTAATTATTATAAATGAGGTCATACCATTTCATCAATATTTTTATATTATTTATATTTTATATATATAATTCCCCCTCCCCCATTATATTAAGGGTTATAAAAAACTTTGAAACCAGCCGCATATTCATGGTCAGTCGATTGATATTACATCATACTGTAGATAGTGGTGACAGTCTGATGTCTTTTTTCTTACACCAGATTTTTCAGTAAGCATGCTGTGAGTGGAGGGGGGGCAGGGGGTGTATTCCCATGGTTAAAAATATAAAGTAACTTTTTTTTTTTTTAATATTATAATATGTTTTAAATGTATTTATTTATTAATTTTATGTATTTATAATTATATATATAAATTTATTTATCTAATCTATTTATTTATATTATTTATTTATTCAATCATTTTATTATCAATGTCCCACCAAAGTAATGTTTTATTTGACTTTCCCTTTCACTTACTTTATGTACTATTACCAGGGCGTAGCAAGATTTTTTTTTTCTTTTGGGTGAGTGGGAGGGCATTGGACCTACATTTAATGATCAAACCATTTCAAAATCTAAAAGCAAAAGCAGAGAAAAGGCGAGAACGGCCATGATACTTACTACTGCTGCAACAATCTGCTATGATTATTGTATATCATGCTATATCATCATTATCATTATATCACATCATTATCATCATGCATCATACCTTCATTATCTTATCATCATTCATCGACCATCGTGATCATCTTTATCATCATATTCATTATCATCATTATTATATCATTATCATTATTTATCAGTATCGATTAGCAGATTAGGCAGTATCACTTATTATCATTGGCATTCAGTTCATTATCATTTATCATCAATCATATGCCGACCTATCATTACAGTTTGTTTTTTATCATGGGTCGTCACTAGCTTAAGGAATATTAATACCTGAAGTAATAAATATCAACCTTCATTATTTTGCTTATATTACCATCATTTTGTATATATATCATTGTTTACCGATTTTGATTATTATATATCTTCTCTGACTGGATTTTTTCGTCTATTATTACCTCTTATCGATACATTTAAAACGATTCTGAATTTGCATCTACAAATTCTATATCTCTATATCTCTCTCTCTTATATATTCCTCGGGTTTTTGAGGCGGTAAGATTTCCTGGAGGGCGGGTTATTATTTTCTTGCGAAGATTTCAAGTTTTTTGGTCCGGCGGGTAAGATTCCTAGCCGTGTCTTGGCGCGCGTAGCATTATACCTAGGGAAATATTGCACCGGACACTCGGGTTATATTTCCTACCACACCGGCACCGGCGCGTATGCGCATTGCTTAACACGTGCGTCTATGTAATGTGTCATTCGTGCGTAGCCATCACCACATATCACGAAATGACACATTTGATTGTGTCACTTCGTGAAGTCATGGATCTGCCTTTTCGTCCATTGTGCCACTCTAAGAATTCATATTTTCATAATTAAGCACAATTTAGACATGAAATTTAGTCTAATGATAGAAAATGACATGTTACATCGTGAAAATGAAAAAACTCAAAATTGAATTTTTACGCGATTTGCCTCCATTGTGTCACTCTGGTCCCTGTCTTCCCGTCAACGACGATATAGTCACGTAACCTTGCGTGGATGTATACTTACCTATCATGTCAGGTACATTGCGCTGGATATAACCCTTAACTATATGTCTGCGTAACATTGTATTGATGTATACCTTACCTATAGTCATTCTAACATTGGGGATGTGTACCTTACCCTATATGTCAGGTAACATTGTGTGGATGTATACCTTACCTATATGTCAGGTAAACATTTGTGGATGCTATACCGTTACCTATATGTCAGGTAACATTGTTGTGGATGTATACCTTACCTATATGTCAGGCTAACATTGTTGATGTATACCTTACCTATATGTCATGGTAACATGTGTGGATGTATACCTTACCTATATGTCACGGTAACATTGTGGTGTGGATGTATACCTTACGTATATGTCAGGGTAACATTGTGTTGCATGTATACCTTACCTATATGTCATTCTTATATCTATTTGTGTGGATGTATATCTTATCTATATGTCAGCCGTAAACATTGTGTGGATGTATACCTTACCTATATGTCACGGTAATATTGGCTGGATACTATCTTTTATTTATATGTTCAGTAACATTGTGTGATGTATTCCTTACCTATATTGTCAGGTAAACATTTGCGTGTGTGTGTATGGTATCTGTAGCCTTATATGTCAGCGTAACATGTGTGGATATGTAATTTCTTACCTATATGTCACGTAACATTGCGTGGAATAAACGTTACCTATATGTAGTCTTACATGGATGTGTGGATTGTAATATCTTACCTATTATTGTCACGCTACATTGCAGTGGCATATAAAACGTTACCTATATGTCAGTTAACATACTTGTGTGGATGCCTATACCTTACCTATATGTCAGAACATTTGCGTGGAGTATTACCTACTAAGTGTAACATATATCCTACCTATATGTCAGGTAATATGCTGTGGATGTATACCTTACCTATATGTCAGTAACATGTTGGATGCTATAAAACCTTTAACCTATATGTCAAGTAAACATTGTTGGATGTATACCTTAACCTATATGTCAGGTAACATTGTGTGGATGTATACCTTACCTAATATGTCAGGTAACATTAGTGTGGATGTTATATCTTACCGATATGTCAGGTAACATTCGTGTAGGATGTATACCCTTACCTAATGTCAGGTAATATTGCGGGATGTATATCTTACCTATATGTCAGGTAACATTTGTGTGGATGTATACCTTACCTATATGTCAGGTAACATTGCGTTGGATGTAATACCTTACCTATGATGTCAGGCTAACATTGCTGTGGATGTATATTCTACCTATATGTCACGTAACATTGCGTGGCATATAAAACGTTACTATATGTCAACGGTTAACATTGTGTGGATGTATATTCTTACCTATATGTCACTTAACATTGCTGTGTATAAACGTATACCTATATGTCAGGGTAACATTGTGTGGATGTATGACCTTACCTATAATGTCAAGTAACATTGCGTGGATGTATACTTACCTATATGTCAGGTAAAACATTGTGTGGATGTATATCTTTACCTATATGTCACGTAACATTTGCTGGCATATAAACGTTACCTATATGTCAGGTAACATTGTCGTGGGATGTATACCTTAACGCCTATTATGTCAGGTAAATGCGTTCGGATATAACCTTACCTATATGCTCATTGTAAACACTGTGGGATGTTATATCTTACCTATATGTCACGTAACATTGCGTTGGTATTAAACTACCTTATATGTCAGGTACATTTGATGGATATAACCCTTACCTATAATGTCAGCTAACATTGTATGGATGTATACCTACTCTATATGTAGGTAACATTGCGTGGCATATACCCTTCTAGATGTCACGTAACGAGTGCGTGGATATATCCCGTACCTATATGTGAGCGTAAACATTGCCATGGCATATAACCTTACCTATATGTCAGGTAACATATGTGTGATGTATATCTTTATTCCTATATGTCATCGGTAACATGCGGTGGCATGTATACCTTACCTATAGTCAGGTAACATTGTGTGGATATAACCCTTACCTATATGTCACGGTAACATTGCGTGGATATAATCACTTACCTATATGTCAGGCTAACAATATGGATATAAACGTTTCTTACCTATATGCAGGTAACATTGTGTTCGAAGCACCGCTTCCTATTTGTATTTAGGCCTGAAGGAGGCTATGCGCTTTATCAGGTGAACCGATATCGCAGCAAGGCTCCGATTGGTTCAATCGCGATCGGCAAACGAGCTTACCCATTATGTCAGGTTTACCCAAATGCGCTCACGCTACCCTATTCTTCAGGCATCGCGGTGATTGCCTGAAAACCTACTCAGAGGTCATTATTATCGTGAGCCGATCTCTCCATAGACGCACGCTTAACGTTAGCCATTGTCAGTGTTGTTAAACGTGAAAGACGAATGGAGCGCTACCTATTGTCAGGGAGGTTGCGAACCCCGTCGTGATTCCGCAAATTCTCCGTTCAACAACGTCAAAGAACTTAGATACTTATGTATGAGCAACTTATGGACGTTCGCATGCTGAGATTGCCATGAATCTCCTCATGAAACGCAAGACTGTCTTTTAGAGACGGGCACAACAATTAGCCATCAAAGTGACCAATGGCAACGCCAGCTGTTCTCTCAGGAGGAGAATCAAAATGATTCTTGGAGACGAGACTAGCTTGTTTACTATCTTGATGTTCTATTGTCCAGAATCCTCTGTATTGAAATATAAGATCTAAGGATTGAGAACTGTGAACAAACCATCAAAGAGTAGTCTGCCAATACGTGATTAGATTGGGTGATAATTTGAGAGAATTATTCTCTCTT
>JZLH01S0602700.1:0-13872 GCA_001188425.1 Eucidaris tribuloides | reverse complement strand
TCTGAAAAACGACCGAACTCGATACTAAGGCCGGAGCCTTCGGACTATTCAGCAACCTACAGAAATCTGTAGTGACTCGTGTGGGTTGTTTTTAAAATTGGAGCGCAAAATCCAGCATAGACCGGCGATGGACTGGAGTGGGGCTTCTCATGATTAAGTGACAATATTGACATCTCCGGGGAACCCCCTTACAAGTTACATTGAGACAGATACACGTTGCCAGTGTTCGTGCGACGTAACTCGGCATTTGAAGCCAAGTAGATTTTTGCACGCGAATGCCATGCAAAGAAGAAATTAAATTATCCGAACTCAGTTCTAGGTCAAAAAATAACTGCTGATTCTTATATTTGATCAGGATCAGATCAGCACATCTTTTAGTTTTGAACTTGCTGATTTTACTACGGGATACCCATTTTCTTAAAAAATGCCGCCTTTTCCCACTCTATTCAGATCAAAATGCAATTCAAAATCATGATTCGTGATTCACAAATCTAAAATTCAAGTGCCCGACTGGGCAGTCAAAAAAAAAGTTTTTGTTGAGGCCTGAACTCGTACATGTACGACCCACTTCTTTCACACATCACAGGATTTAACGATCAACGCGATACCAGGGTTGATGCGCGATCGTAATAATGACTCAAAAAAATCATCAAATCAGGCTTAATTTGACTACAACAACCTCAAGATTACAACCCACTGGGAAAATTATGGTTGGTTTTCCTGTGCAAACCTATGGCTATTTGAAAGTCTCTTGCGGCAGATTTGAAAAATTTGATTTCCCAGAGCTTCGGAAAACCGTTTAACCTCACGAATTGATAACATTCCAGGAATTTGGGGTTGACAACGGAAGTCACAAAACGTCACGAAGTCCTGCTCTGATTGGTTGCTGGCCAACCATAATTTTCCTGGTGCCCATATTTTATGCAGTCGTGGACTCGTGGCGCATGAATCATGAATGTGCTTTGGAATTCAGGCTTAATTGCAGAATACTCCACCCCCCCCCCCCCCCACGAACGATGTGGAGGTGTCAACGACAACGTGCCTGCGCCTACTACACCGTACGGAGGTATTCGACATCACAGTCTCGGTCTTGATGCTGCTGTTCAGTACACTGCAGTGGCATAATTACAGGGGACCGTGACCCCCCCCCCCCCACAATCAGCCCTCTAAAAAAAAGAAAGGAAAACTGGGGAGAACCGAGTAAGACAGTCATTGGTCTTAGATCACCATTTGTTTTGAAGTAAACTTACGGATCTAATTCTGTGTCTATTATTAGAACTTAAAACAAAGTGGCAGCGTACATGGTCATGTGTCGTATGGTGGGGCCCCTTTGCGTTACATGCACCAAAATTAAGAACTTTGTCACTTCTTGCATTTGAACCAATATAACTCAAAAAGTACTTGATGACAACTCGTTGCACTTGTCAGTATCAAGTCATGGCTCAAAATTGACGTCAAGGTGTAAAAGAGCACACTTTCAGCTTTAAGAAAATGTATGGTTTTACTACTTTTCAAATTTCAGATGTAGTGATACAGGGTGTGGCAAAATATGTTTAAAATTGTGTTGCGATTTGTTACAATAACATTAATTACACTAATTTAACAGTTTACTAAACCTAATTAACAAATTTTAGAGATTAATTAGTAGCATATTGTTTAATAAATGAATCAGTAGAGTGTATTTAAAAAATTCAACCAAAATGTAGCCCTGAAGTGAACATACATATGTGTCCTTACATTCAGTACTTTCATGCTTCATAATGTGTACAAGTCAATGGCAAGTATAAGATACACCATTCATTAATTAAGTAATTAATGACCTTGAAGACAATTAATGTCACTTTTACTTTTAAGAATTGTTAAGTACAACATGTGTCAAGTTTAATAGTCAGATGCATATCATAAGTCCAAGATAGCTTATCTGCTGCGAATAGTAGGAAAAACAAAAGTGTACAGGTGAATTTGCAATTTCCCCATAGAGTTTGTACATACTCCTCCTCCGCTTATCCTCCTCCGCTTATCCACCAGATTTACCCTTGTTAACATTTTTGCATTTTTCACTAATTAAACAAAGTGTAATGCAAGATTGCTTATCAGATTTCGTAAGCCCAGTAATTTTGCTGCAGAATGAGCCCAAATTCATCATAATTGGATGAAGGATAGCTCTGATGCAACTAGTTCATTTAAGAAGAGGACTGAAAAATGTAACGCCACCAGGTATTTGGGGGTCCCACCATACGACACATGACCACATGTATGTTTGTGCAACAGTGTGAATGTTCGGAAGTCTCACATAAATCATGGCAGGGATGCCACGTTCCGTTAAACTTTTTTTTTTGGTGTATTTTGCAAAACATCCATCTGTAGATGAGGTTACTAAAGGTCACTTTTATTGAGAGGGATATAATGATCTGACATACAGTATCTGATCACAGATTTAACCGCTTGAGAAATTGTACTCTTGCAGGCTGTTTCCTAAATCTTTGACGAGTATTTTTTAATCAATCGTTGAAATGTTTTGGAACATCTAAGCAAGAATGTTTGTTGTTATTAATTTGTTAACCATCTTTGGTTCCTTTTTTTCCCCTTTATAAGCAAGAATGTTTTTTTGTCAAGCCAACTTACTTCAACATCAGTGCTCAAATGTTGTTGTTGAAAGGACAAAACTTGATTATGGAAGCTTCCTTTTCTGGTTGGGCAAATTTAGGGTTTTATTTCTGTTTTCAGTGTGAAAAAAGCCATTGCAAGTTATACTGATTTACAGAATTGCTGTTATTGATCATTTTATTCTTATACAAAAATTAAAACATTTTGGAATACGCGGTTTAACATTAAAATGGTTTAAAAGTTATTTAGATTCACGCGAACAACTCACAGTAGTCAATGGATGCTTATCACAAAGCATGCCAATTAGATGTGGAGTGCCCCAAGGATCCATACTGGGTCCACTTCTAAACTGTACCCAATCTTTAAACTACATTTTATTTGCTGATGACACAAGTGTATTTTCAACAGGAAAGGATCTTCAAACTATGTTCAACTCAGTAAATTATCAATTGCAAAATGTCAGTGAATGGATGTATGCAAATAAATTGATTTTAAATATTGACAAAACAAACTACATGATTTTTGGTACACGTAATACACACAATTGTAACATGAATTTATATTACAGCCTACAGGAATAAATCAATAGATAGAGTTTCACATACCAAGTTTTTAGGTGTTTATGTTGATGAAAAAATTTCGTGGAATTACCATGTTAATCAAATATGTAATAATATTGCAAAGAATGTAGGAGTATTGAACAGACTTCACTTTATGCCACAAGAAGTTCTAAAATTATTATACCATTCACTGATACATGTATCTTCCAATTTGAATTACTGCAATATATCCTGGGGCTTTACTTCACAGTCAAATATAAATAGAATCCATAACTTACAGAAACGTGCTGTTCGTATCATTACTCATTCCAACTATTTGTCTCCAAGCACTCCATTATTCCTAAAAACCCAAATACTGCCTATCCAAAATGTACTTACTCTTGAAATTGCTACTTTTATGTTTAAACTTACTAAAGGACTACTACCAGAAACATTTAATGATTATTTCCAAAGAAATTCAAATATTCATTTTCATAACACCAGAAATTCAAGTAATTTTCATCTCCCCCTACACCGGACCACTAAAAGTAAATCTTCTGTTTTTTACCATGGCCCTTTAATTTGGAACAATTTACCGATGTCATTAAAGAAATGTAATACAGTCAAACAATTCACACGCTTGTATAAACAGTATTTGTTGAATAATGGAATGTTCTCTTGATATTGTGTAAATATGTTTTCTAACTTCTCTTCTTTTCTCCTCTCTTTCTTTTTCTCTCTGTCCTATCCGTAGTATCGTATATTTGTTTATGTTAATATATTATTATTATTACACGTTTAAGTTTATGTTGTGTTCAGGGGATCATTTTTTTACCAAGCATAAATATGCTTTATATGATTCCTCACTATTTCCTATATTCAGTTATGTGTATCAATGATAATGATGTAATTGTTATAAATTTGTGATTATCTATTACATGCTGCTGTTGTACATGCTACTCTAGCCACTAATTAGATGCAGTTTATGTGCTGGTGAAATCTACATTGAAATATTTTTACTGCCTAGACTATTCTGGAATGTTGAAGAGCTGTCTGGGCCAAATGTAATTTACATAGAAAAAAATGTAATTGTATAAATTTGGTTGATTATCTATTTACATGCTGCTGCTGTACTTGCTACTCTAGCCACTAATTAGATGCAGCTTTATTGTGCTGAGTGAAATCTACATTGAAATATTTTACTGCTAGGACTATTCTGAATGGCTTGAAGAGCTGTCTGGGGCAAATCATATTTACATAGAATAAAATGTAATTCCCAGCACAGGTGTCAGCTAATTACATTTGATAATGAGCATTTCCTCGTGAAACATACTAGTAGCTTCAGTGACCTTTAGGCCTAATGTTGTAAACAGGTTGTTTTAGATATGAATAGTCTAGATAATAGTAGATTCTAGGCAACAGCGTCATTGTGTTTGCTTAGCTTTGTTGTCATATTTACGCATGAATAGCCATGAGTCTAGACTAGAAGGGTTCTGATATAATATTCAGTTGTTTTTGGACATGAGTTCAGAGCTTTCTGTATCTTAGCTTCAAGTTCACATGTGTTTATAGCTAACCTGCATTTTTGGAGTTTATTGTAACCTTGTGCACGATACACAACCTGTGGAGTTAAATAGGAGAGTTTTGTGTGTGGACCTGCCTGTTTATTACCTGACATAGATAGCCTGTGGATTAATTTTGGAATTACTACATCATCGTGGCTGCAATTGGGACTGTGTTGTGAAGTTATGCTCAACACCGATTTCAATTGGAATACCTGCTACACTCTGCCATTGGGATTCATACTCATACCATTGGGGACTTCTACTAATTGGGATCATCTTGGATCATCTGTTTGGACTTGATTACCCGAAAATTTGCTATTCAGCCGTACAACATCGGGATCAATATCGTGATCATAATTTTGGAATAGTGGATCGGATTACTACTTGGACATCAACTGGAGCCGCGGATTCATTCGACTACAGTATCCTTTAGCATTGTAAGTTAATATTTATTTGTACGATCATTGTGAAAGATTGTGAAAGTTTGTATGTATTTTTTTTGAGAAAAAGGGGAAATACCCCATATAATAAATATTTGTTAAATCAAATATTGGTATCATTTTGTTTCATTTTTTCGGTTGTGAATTGATCGTAACATAATATATTTTTGTGGTTTTTAATAGTGAAATAAAATTGAAATTGAAATTGAACCAGAATGCACGATGGTATACGGTAATGAGTTTATGACCGAGAGTAAGTCTTCTTCTATCCTGCCCTCCCCCCCCCCCAAGGAATTATTTTCGCTTTCAGAACTGCTCGCTCGCTGCACTCGCTGCAAGATTACCTCTATATAACTTACTTTGAACCAGCGATAGCAGAGGCAATATTGTATACACTTATCAAAATCAAACAATTTGTGTAGAAATTCCTCCTCCCAAATCTATCACCCATATGGCACACCATTTGTGTGTGATATTCTGCATTCCTATATAAATTAAATTGAGAGCCCATAATTTCATAGAGCATTGATTTCAAATTATATAGAAGAGTTATATGACCTGAATAACAGGTCCATAGCCATAGTGCATAAAAAAAGAAAAATCACCAACCCTGTTGGAGCAAATTTTTGGAAGTGCAAATAAAAAACACGCATTGATGCCAATCTTTTTAATGGTATTTTGAATGCTTTAGAAATAATCCAATTCATATTCTCTGTCATTGTTTTGTAGATGTCAACCGGTGATATCAAGGGGAATCTTCGTCTTCTACAAACGGAACTGAAGCATGTCCGTTACCCCAAGGACATAGACTACAGCAGGTGAGTGAATAGAACGACTAAACGCAAAAAAAAGAAGAAGTAATAACGTTGTATGCTATGCTAGGATTTGTGATTTAAAGTACATGCACAGCTTTGGTCAATCAGACAAATTTGTTGTCAATCTTTCACAAAGTATTCTATTGTCACCCCAGACAGAGAAATACATCAAACCAACTGAAAATGGTTTATAATGACAAAATATGTTTAAATTATAGAACATCTAGCGGTATGTATGTTACTCTTCGGAAATGTCAGGCCCCCCTCCCCCAATCGACATTTTACACTTACATTATGAGTAATTTCTAAAAAAATGGGACAGTTTCAGTGAGAGTAATTTTCAGGGCATTGATAGATCATGTAAGTGTATCTAAAAAACATAATTGCAAAGAATTTCATTTTTTACCACTTACCAAAACTATACCTTGGCTTTAGGGAGTGAATTTGCAGATTTCTGGATTTAAGTTTACACTCAAATGATGATCACATTGACAGGAATCCCAGCCTTACTGTATTTGTGTTGTAGATATTATCCTAATTTTGCTTCAAGACGGGGAATTCACACAAGTTTATGTCTGCAAATTTATTGCATTTTTATTTGCTTTGTATAGGTATGTCAAGAAGTGAAAATGTGTGTGGTTGTTAACTAGTCATGAAATTTGCAAAAATCACCATGAAAAATTTACCCATACAATAAATTTTGACATTCATCTATCAGAAATTGTAATGAGGCATATGGAAAGGGCTTGAAGTTGTAAAGCATTAAGTTAACTTGTGATAAATTGTGTATAAATACATGTATTTTGTAATAGTGCTCGTATATTATGTAATTGATATTAACTTTTTTGGAGCAAGGGGGCGGGGGATCTATCAGTTTGAAACAAATTGTTCCTGGTCTGTCTACTGTCTACATGTATGTTGTTCTCTTGTTCAGATGTTATGAATAGTAGTGTGAAAATTGACAAATAGTGGGAAACGTGTTGTTTGTTCTGTTTGTTCAAATCTCCTTTCATAACAGTCTAGCTAAGGGTTCCCCGGCCA
Organism: Eucidaris tribuloides; assembly: GCA_001188425.1. Classification (NCBI taxonomy): domain Eukaryota; kingdom Metazoa; phylum Echinodermata; class Echinoidea; order Cidaroida; family Cidaridae; genus Eucidaris; species Eucidaris tribuloides. The sequence continues at coordinate 6,865 of JZLH01S0602700.1, read as the reverse complement.
GATTTCGCTGACCATTCTGCATTATGTCCTGTGTGACTTCTCACGGCCCATTGCACAGCTTATCCTGGACGAGAGCATTGATCTCATGGGGAAAACAGACAAGAAGTTCATGGAAGCGGTATATAAGGTGTGTACAAAATAATGCTGGGGCTTGGGGGAGGGATTCGATCATTCGACTCAGAGATTGGACTGGCCAATTTGTCTTATATGTTTCCAGTCTGTAACTCGATACGGGGTTCAGAGTTCAGGGAAATTTGATAAGAAAAAAAGGCCTCAAAAAATCATCTCAGTAATGTTTACATGTGGTATCTATCAAAGGCTAAATATGTCCTGCCTCCCAAACATCTGACCTCCATTAGCTCTTAACATGCCGAAGTCGCAGATCTGCACCATAAAATCCATAGAGGTTCAAATCCAATATTATGACAGGCAATCTGTTGTTTTAGGTTATTTGAAACCGTTCGGATATTGGAGTCTGGTTTCTGGATAGTAAAATAACCTTAATGATACAACACTAACGTTAACAGTCCCAGTAATGTCTGCAGAGGCCCATGCTGCCTGGTTTACTGTTTCAGGATGAAGACTGGATTTTTCCCCCTCAAACACTGCCAACATTTTCTGTTATCTGAAATGGTGTTTGGTATTTGACTTCTGGGTTTAACTATTCTGGTCTGAGCTTTTTCAGCTGTCAATGTATATCGGCTCGGTTCCGGGCAAAAGGTCACAACTCGGTGATATCTGGACTGGCAACTGGATCAGGTCCCACCGTTAGTACAAAACGAAAATATGGATATTGATGGTTTGTTTGTGCCACAGAAGGACATCGGTATACAGTGTGTCTCAAAAAAATTGTGCAAGTAAAAACCATCCTCTTTGGCAATGAGAAAATATTCTTATGACATGATGTTTACATCAACGTCAAGAGCATAGTCTTAGCTTTCAAATTCCATTAGTTTGGTTAAATTTGCTTGTCTTAATCTTGAGATATGTTAATTTAAATAAGAAAGGTAAAATCACAATTGTGCCATTTTTACTACAATGCCTTGTAAATGTGACACAATTGTGATTCCAACCTTTTGTTGTTCACAACATATCTCGAGATTGAAACAAGCAAATTGAACAGAACAAATGACATGTGAAAGCTAAGACTTTGCCCTTGACATTGATGTAAGCATCATGTCACAAGAGTATTTTCAAGTTGCCAGAGAGGGCGGTTTTTACTTGCACAATTTTTTGAGACATGCTGCAGCACGTCTCAAAAAATTGCTCAAGTAAAAAGCGCCCTCTTTGACAGTTAGAAAATACTGCTGTGACATATGTTTACGTCAATATCAAGGGCAAAGTCTTAGCTTTTAAATGCTGTTTGTTCTGATCAATTTGCGTGTTTTGATCTCAAGATATCTTGTAAACAACAAAACAGTGGACTCTCAGTTGTATCACTTTTATGGGAAGAGGGCCTGGTGCTATCATTACTGTAGTAAAAGTGGCACATTTGTGATTCTACCTTTTCGTTGTTAACTGAACATATCTCAGGATTAAAAGAAGCTAACTGAACAAGACAAACGGCGTTTGAAAGCTAAGACTATGCCCTTGATGGTGATGTAAGCATGACGTCACAAAAATGTTTTACTCATTACCGAAAAGGGTGCTTTTGACTTGCACAATTATTTTTGAGACACACTGTATATATGGAAATGATCCGGTTTGAGAACAAGACATTGCTTCATTCACTGGGCAATTCCATATTGTAGGGCTCGACACTGGCACTTGCCCACTTGCCTGGGGTAAGTGAAATTTCATGTGGGACAAGTAAAAATTCAAAATGTTAAAATTTATGTGCAAACCCAATTGGGCAAGTGAAATTGTGATCATGAAATGAGCAAAACATGTCCAGAAATCTTACCAATATCAAACAAATTATGTCTAAAACTTTGTCTTCAATTAACTTTATCATTATTTTGTTCATTATACTTATCTTATTTTCTAATCTGTAAATTCATAAACCACAATCTCCAGCAGATAACAAATGTCCAATGCTATAAAAGGCTTTATGGGTAAATTTTCATTTGGGCAAGTAAAATCTGACAGTGATAATTTTCACTTGCCTGAAGGACAAGTAGGAACGGATGTTATTGTGGAGCCCTGCATATTGAACATTTTGACATTTTTTTACAACATTTTTCAGTCTCCTGACTAAGGGTGAGTCAGATTGTTTGGTTATCTGTTAGCCGAACAAAACATGGGGTTCACGGATTGAAAGCTTATGATCTGGTTCAACCGATTTGAACAAAGAAGTACATTAGCAGGCCTCAACAAAAACATATTTTTTTGCCTGCCCAGTCAGGCACTTCAATTGTAGATTCAACTGCCTGACAGCAAAATCTAACTGCCCAAATTCTTGGACGAAAGAAATGTCCAATTGTTGGTTGTCTTCTTGGTACTTGGGTTAAATCTAGCAGAAAAAAACGGCACTGCCCAATTTGGCAGTTTTTTTTTTCTTGGTGCCCGACTGGGATTTTTAGGTGCCCCAGGCACTTGGGCACCCAGGTTTGTCGAGCCCTGCATTAGAAATTGGCTCAGTGCTTTTCTGGCCTGACACAACAGGAGGATTATAGACTTACCACTCCTTTGTCATGCCTTAAATGAAGCAAAAAAAAAAAAAACAAGTGCAAGGTAGTAAATAAACCCATTGAGCACTACTTTTCCCCAAGTCTTTTTACAGCAAACTTGCTACACACTATTGCAACACACATGGGTCTTTTCAACACTACAAAAAAAAAACCCACACTAACATGTTAGTAGTGATAGTCTGTCTGAATTCATATCTGGGCAACGTTTTGATCCGGTTCACTACCAGAAAGTTAACAGATTGAGAACAATAGACATAACTCGCCTTTACTCCTGATCATACTGTAAAAACTTCAAGATATCTTTCATGGTCATTTTTTTATAGTACTGTACTGTAAAAAAGTAATACACACAAGTGGTCATCAGCTGGAGTGATTTCTTCTTTTTGACTGAAAATAGCCAATGTGCCGGGGTACACAACTTGTGCAGATTTGCAATTGAGGCTTGGGTTTTTTAGCGCACCTGAGCCAAAAGCGGTGCGAAGGTGAGCGTAGTTGGCCGATCGCTTTTCGGTGCGGGTCGTCCGGGTCTGCGTCGGTGCGGTAACTTTTACACATTTCAGCTGTCGTTCTCAGAAGATGTTTATGGAATTGGATTTGGCCCAGAACTTGGCAGAATGATGCCGTAGGGTGGATTCGAAGGGTCCTCGAAGATGGTAGACACCGTGGCCCCTGGCGCGGGTCAGGGCAAGGCCTAAAGGGCGCCAAAAAGTAGGTAGTTCAAACATCTTCTTCTCTAGATCCAAGAAATAGTTTAGGGTAAGCCACTTTGTGTGTAGATACCTCTATACATGTATGCTGGCTTAAATTAATGTCCTCGATGGACAATTGCCACAGGCGTGCCCGGTTTGGCCCCTAAAAGGGGCGCCAAATAAGTTTGGGATGGGAGTGGCGCCTATGGGAAATAATACCTTCACGGATCAAATGGGATTTAGACCAGAACTTGGTGGGAATATCCTCAGGGAGGGATAGAGGGCTTCCTGGAATGGCTACACCAGCCCCAGGGGGGGCGGCGGGCCCGAAGGACCAAGGCTGGAGGGGTAAATTCTAAGCATAAGGCCCATTTGTAACCGAAACTTGGGGTGTAGATGCATGGACAGTGACCTCAATGTAGATTTGGGCGGTCAAAGGATCACATAGCTATGTCAAAGCGCAAATGCGAAGAGTTAAATGTTTCTTATTATGGTTTGTTAGTGGCCGCATTTGCTGACAAACTTGGATGTAAATCTGCTACATGTATAGTGACCTCAATGTTAGAATGGGGTCGAAGCCGCAGCATAAGTAGCCCGTCAAAGGGTCAAATGTTCAGATACTAAGGGGCATGCCTATTTTATATAAAAAGAATGCGGATGTCAGAATTTAATAAACTTGGCCAAAATACAGCTATAGTGTGTATAGGCAAGGGGATGCGAAAAGTTTTCAACTGTTCATTGGCTACGTGGGGCCTAGATATCAGGCACTCAAGGCGTCCAAACTAATACGATATAGTCTGAATGCTTGTTTCTAGGCACCATAGGAGGAGTTTGCGAGACCTCAGAAGGTGAGCCGTGCGTCCCCCCGCGGGCTCTTGTTTGGGTCATGTGAGATGAACTGTTCATTGCAAGGAACCTTTAATTATTTTCTGCAATATTGAAGACATTTTGTTTAAGTTTGGTAATAAGGAAAATTGAGAAACAATACCTGAATTGCAGTTCATGAAATATGTCTCAATTTGTGTGAAGTGCCAGGCATCTACATACATGTACACACACACCTGGCGTAGGCAGGTCAGATAGTGAAGTGTAGTGTCCCACCCCAGTTAAGAGGAATTACAAACATACACACACACACACACACACACACACACACACACACAGGTCAGACATTTTTAGAGTGGGGCAGGTTATGCGGTATACATTCTAGGCCTACAATGTATGGAGGTGGGATATCTTGCAATGATATAGCCATTGAAGTAATATCACAAAATCTCTGTCCAGTGTCCACTGACTTTGGCAAAAATCACAAAGCACAAGCGTGGTATCAAACATAATATATTGAGAAAAATTTTCGGACTCACACATTTCAGTGTTCATTTCAAACTTTTGCCATCATATTTAATATCTAAAACATTGACACAAGCTGAAAACTGTACAACTACGAGACAATAAAGTTTCATATCTATGGGACATGCCAAGTGTTAACTTTTTGTTGAATTAAGTAGAGCCAAAATTGCTAGGATTTTGTTTATGGGCGTACATGTATAAGGACCAGTGCATGGGTGAAAGCAGAATGTTTGTAAAACAAAAATGTACACGTGGTTTACAGTCAGGAGGGGGGATTACATTAGTTACTGTGGATTCCAGGCTAAAGGAAAATATGAAGACCAAATTTTTGTGGGGTTTGGTGGACTTTACCCCTCCCCCTCCCCTTTCCCTAGTACAAGTCATCAACTAGACACCCCAACATTGTTAGAAATGTGTTCCTGTGCTTGGCCTGAGTGGTCTTTACTATTTCTTTCATATAAACTTTTTTTCAGCATTCCATTCATTTAATACCAAATTACACTCAATGCACCATGAGCATGTTTAGACCAGTTTACTAATGTATTCAAATTTATGGATTTTTTTTCCTTGGGGGCCTAGTTACGACAAGGTTCAAGATTCTACCACCATTTGACTGCCAAATACCAAAAATATGAACTTTATGTTTTCATGATGAAAGATATGTTTTCTAGACTAAAATTTTGTGCTGAATTTATTTCTGAAGTCAGAAATGCAAAATATGCTTTCGTTTTTTTAGATATGTTATAATTTTTTGTTTGGGTATGTTGCAGTGAAGCTATTGGGCATATGTAGTCTCCGTTCTCGACCATGCAACTTTTTTGACCTCCATAGTACACTCACTCTCCGACTGTTTTACCCCTGGACATACTTACTTTGCCTTTAATCAAAACTCTTGTATTATTCAAAGCAGTGACTGAAGATAGGAGTTTCCTTATCAATATAGAGACAGGTTAATGTACATGTAAATGTCTGGAAGCCAGACTAGGGCACATGTTGCCTTCAGACCAGTTTCATAGTAAATACACATTTTATGCATACCATTCTGTCTGACAAAGGTTGCTCTTAGCAACCTGACAGCTGGCTGGAGGCTTGCCAGACATAGCAACAACTAATGCATCCATATTGCATTTTTGGCATTCCAAATGTATTCATAAGAACAGGTGGGTAGTTTTAGTAGATTGTACAGGGTGTGTTTTTGATATTTGGGTCCAAAATCAGTAAATTGAAATTGTTAAAAAAAATATTTTGAAAAAAGTATGAGGGCTACTGTATCAGAAAGCTAATCACTTATGGGGAAGTATATTGAGCATAATTCATTAAATTTTCAGGCCTGTGGCGCGATTGGTTTTCCTAAAATAATTTTTTTAACAAATGGCCTGATTTTTTTCACACTTTGGGGTGGGGGTAGCATTTTTGCATTTTTCTCCAGTTTTTAATTTATAAGTAAAATCAAATCCTAATAAGCTCGAAGCTAATTAAATTCTGCATAAAACGAGGGGAAATTCAGCCTTCTAGCCCCTTCCTATCAGATGTTATAGTGGTTCAAAAGGTGCATCACTCTGAAAATGGGTTTTTTGGGGGTATCATTTGTCACGGCAAAGGGTAATTTCTTTGGGTTACCACATTTTAAGTACGTAGTAAATTACAGCAAATACAGTCTCACTACAAAGAATATGCTAGGAACTAATGAAAATAAACAAAAAAGGTGAGATTAATCCTATTTTGTGAATACTACAACCATTTCAAAGTTGCTGGTGAAAAATTTTGTCACCCAAAAATGGCCATAAACCTGATTTCTTTCCTCAAAAAGTATGAAAGATACAAGGTTCTAGGTTTCAAAAACTGAAAATACATTTATTTTTACCCTACAAACGACCTAAATTTTTTTTTTTAACATGTAATTTTCCCCCTTAAATATTTTTTCACACTTTTGTCAGTCAAATGGTGGTAAGATTGTGAACTTTGTCTTACAAGCTTTTCCGTAAACCTGTTTAATTATTACATTTCAATACAGGGAAACCCCGTTATAACGAGCTCGGATAAAGCGAGGTACCGCTTTCAACGAGGTGATTGTCACGGTCCCGTTTTCATTTATGTGTTGTTTAATGGAAAGAAGTGCCGTTTACAGCGAGCTCAGTTATTGCGAGATTTCGCTTAAAACGAGGTATTTTTCTCAACCCATTAACAAAGAAAAAC
>JZLH01S0602690.1:15789-35576 GCA_001188425.1 Eucidaris tribuloides | reverse complement strand
AAAATAAAGGTTAGTTTTGGGGCGGATCGTACAATATCATTGATGTATAAAATAAATAATAAAGGGCCTAATACAGATCCCTGTGGGACTCCACATGTTATATCCAGTTGTGGTGAATCACGACCTTGAAAAGAAACATATTGTTTTCTGTCACTTAAATAATTTTGAAACCAAGATAAAGCAATACCTCGAATACCGTAATTATTCAATTTTCTAATTAATATTTTGTGATCGATTGTGTCAAAGGCTTTGCTAAGATCTTTAAAGACGACCACGCGGTGTTCTTTATTAGATAACGAATTGACAATTTTATCGTATAGCTGGATAATGGCAAAATCTGTTGAATAAGACTTTCGGAAGCCATATTGATTTGGATGGAGTAGATTATTATTGGTAACAAAGTCATATAGTTTTGAATGGAGTATTTTTCTAAGATTTTTGATAAAGCTGGTAAAAGGGAAATTGGTCTATAGTTAGTTACTAATGAGGAATCGTCTTTTTGTAGATTGGTATAACTTTAGCGATTTTAAAGAGTCAGGGTAAACACCGGAGATCATAGATAAGTTAAAAATATGTATTAATGGGTTTATGATAAAATGTATAATTTTTTTTCAAGAGATTTACACTTATTCCATCATATCCGGTGGATAAACTTGATTTAAGAGATTTAACAATATTTAATACTTCCTGATCGTTTGTTGGTCGTAAAAACAGAGATTTATGAAAGGGTTCACTGAGATATTCGTTGAAGTCTCCATTTGAATTCTGAATTTTAGAAGCTAGCTTTGGACCTACATTAACAAAGTAAGAGATGAAAATATTAGAAATCTGTTCGGGATCAGTTATTTCTTTTCCTTCGTTTATAAATGTGTTTGATGCATTTGTTTTGGTACCAATAAGGTCTTTGACAATTTGCCATAGATTATTGTTGTTATTGATATTAGATTCTATTCTTTCTGAGTAATACTTTTTACGAGACAAACGGATTAATGATGTTAATTTATTCCTATAAGTTTTATATTTATTATGATTATCGTTAGAAGGTTCATGTAAAGTTTTCTTATATAATCGATTTCTAGTTTTTATTGATTTCATGATACCTTTAGTAATCCATGGATGCTTTATCTTTTTATTAGGTTTGTTTTGAATAAGAGGAATATTTCTGTTGTAGTAAAAAATAAATTTAGTTAAAAATTTATTATACGCTCCATTAACATCATTTTCTTCATAAATGTCAAGCCAATGTTCTTGGGCTAAATCAGTTTTTAACAACTCAATATTTTGGTTATTTTCTTGACGTCTTAATGTATGAATATTGTTGGCTTCATATACATGGATTGATTAGTTTTGTTAAGTGAAAAATTGGATAGGTGATACTGAAATGTTAGAGTATATAGAATGCCGTTTATAATTTTCTAATCAATTACGTAGAAAAAATATTGTCTAATTAGTGTGGAAGAAGGGGGGGGGGGTGGGGGGGGGGGGGGGGGGGGGGGGGGGGGGGGGGGGGGGGGGGGGGGGGGCGGGGGGGGGGGGGGGGGGGGGTGGGGGGGGGGGGTTTGAGTGATTCTGGTAGGTTTGTTTATGTGTGGATGTAGCGAAAAACGATGTGAAAATATTGCATAACCTTGAACTAATTTATTGATGTGTAGGAGAAAGGAGATCAATGTTAAAATCTCCCATGAGATATATAAATTTATTATCCTTTGAAATGCTATTGAGGGAGTCATCTAATTTGTCAAGAAATATATCAATGGGATTAGAAGGTGGTCTATAGATAACACCAATTACTATATTTTTATCTTTATTAACAATTTCGATAAAGATGTCTTCTGCTCCTTCAATGTGAAGGTCAGGTCTTCCAAAATGTTTTAGTTGATTATATAAATAAATGGCTACCCCACCACCCCTACTAGTTTTTCGATCGGCACGTAACAAAATATAATCATAAAAATTAAATATTGGGGGTGAATTAGAATGTAACCATGTTTCCGTGATACCAATTACAGAAAATTTAAAATCATTCAGTGTTGAAAGAAGTGTATTTAATTCATCATTATTTTTATGCAAGCTTCTGACATTGGCATGCATTAAACTGAAACAACTATTATTGAAATTATTTTTACTTGCGTTATTAGAATTACTGCTATTGTCCGTAAGGCCCGATATTTGTTTTATTTCGTCAATAAATTCATTGGTAGTATAATATTTACAATTGTGTTTGATTATGCTCTGGTCATTGGGTACAAAGTCTTTATTATTCATTTATTTTTAAGAGGGTTTTTGAGTTTAAGTTAAGAGGGGCTAAACCGGTATGCTTGTTATTGAAAAAAAAATGAGGTATTTGCATGAAATCGTGCAAGGGATGGAGATGGGGAGAATGCAAGGGAGGAAATGTGCAGAGAGAAAAAATAATGAAATGTTATTTGCGTGTAAAGACACACGTTTAGTATTCTAAACGATTCACTAATACATGTACCAAAAGACAATGGGGATTTTTTTGTTGCTTGTTTGTTTGATTTTTGGTCTTTTTCGGGGGGGGGGGTAACTCACCTGAGCCACAGGCTCAAGTGAGGTAATGGAATTTCTTTTTGTCCATCGTTGGTCGTGCGTCGTACGTAAACGTTTTCACATTTTAATCTTCTTCTTTTAAAAACATGATTGGAATTTTAGCCCAAACTTGGTAGGAATGATCCTTATGGGATTGAAATTCAAGGATTTGCAAATGGTACACCTGATCTCCCCGGGGGCCCAGATACAGGGACCATAAGGGCCCAAATTAGGTAATTTTCAAACATCTTCTTTTGCAAATCCAGAAAGAGTTAAGCCTGGTCACTTTGCATGTAGATACTTCCTGATGAAAAATTGTTCCTCGTGACAATGCCCAAGGTGGCTCCATTTGGCCCAGGGCGGGGGGGGGGGGTCGAGGTGGGGAGTGCCCTATGGGCATAATTCATATATCGTCTTCTTTAGAGCACAGCAGTGTATATAGACCAAACGTGGTGGGAATGATCCCTAGGGGTATTGAGTTTTACTGAAATGGTATACCCCCCGGAGGTGGGGGGGCAAGGGACAGGGCCAGCAAGGACCAAAACTAGCTGGTAACTATCTACCCTTTAGCCCATTTTTAATTTAACGTGGGTGGTAGATGAGTTACATGGACCTCAATGTAATTCAGGGGTCAAAGATCACATAATTAAGTCAAAAGTCAATTGAAGTTAAATGCTAAGATAGTAGAGTAGAGGCAGACACGTTACGGCTTTCGCCCTATTTTTATAACAAAATGGATGTTAAGATTTTAATGTGTGTTGATTGGATGATTATACATCCAATCATGCAAAATGCATGATTGGATTTGGCCCAAACTTGGCAGGAATGATCCTTAGGGGGGGTGAGGACTCAAGGGTCCTCAAATGGTACACATGGCCCTCTGGGGGCTTAGGGGCAGGGCCCTAAAGGGCCAAACGTAGGTAGTTTTCAAATATCTTCTCTAGATCCAGAAATAGTCTAGTCAATCCACTTTGTGTGTAGATACCTCTATATGTGCTGAATTAATATTCCTCATGACAATGCCCAGGGTGGCCCTGTTTGGCCCCTAAGGGGGGCAAAAGTTTGGGGGTAGGGCCGTATGGGAATAATTAACATTCATATCAATGGATGTAGACCAAACTTGGTGGGAATGATCCTCGGGGGGACAGAGGGTTCCTGGAATGGTACACCAGCCCCCCCCCCCCCGGGGGGGGCCAGGGGGGCAGGGCCCATGAGGCCTGGCCCAAACTAGGTAACTTTCTAACCACAAGCCCATTTGTAACCAAACTTGGGTGGTAGATGCGTTCAAGGGACCTCAATGTTATTTGGGGGTCAAAGGTCACATATGTAGGTCAAAGGTCAAATGAAGTCAAATGATAGAATATACCTGCAAGCTTCTTCTTTGGTTGGTATTGGCCCACTTGTGACTAACTTGGATGATAGATGCTACATGTATAGCAGGGTTCCCAGCCCATCAGGGAAATCAGGGAAATCAGGGAAAATTATTTTACTTTTTTCCAGTCAGGGAAAAGTCAGGAAATTTGATAAAAATGCCTCAAATCAAGGAAAAGTCAGGGAATTTGATTGACCTAAAAATCAAAAGTAGTCGGTCAGACTCTGACAGTGTTTTATACTGCAAATAACTCAGTGCAACAACATAGAAAACATGTGAAACTGGAAATGAGTTGAAATAATTAACATGGAATTTTGAGACTTCATCAGGGAAAAATCGGGGAATTTTGTTTTCTTGAAATGGTGGGAACCCTATATAGTGACCTCAATGTTAAATTAGGGTCAAGGTCACATAAGTAGGTCAAAGGTCAAATGCTAACTTACTAGGGCGTGCCTTGTTTTTTATAAAAACGGATGTTTATTTAATTTAACTTGGCAAAATCAGCTATATGGCAAGGGGATGCAAAGTTTTGCAACTGGTTCAGAAGAAGGTTAGGTAGATCGATAACTGAGCAGGTTGTACATTTTCTTTAAAATGGAGTTGATAGCGAAGTCATGAATTGTCTCTCAAAATTCATAGTATGCTTTTCCATCAGCACTGGCTAAATACCTCGTGCACAAGTTTTTTGGCAAAAGTTCCCACATAAGGTATGAATTTACATCAATTGATGACCATTGGAGTGGACTACCGCTTTCCCTACCCCACTGATCGCAATAACATGTCATCTTCTTCTATGTCATTTCTGTGTTACCTCTAAACATAATTTCTGAATGAATATTTACTTACACGTGCAATATGGTATCAATTTTAATGCAGGATCGCTGTCAGAACTACATCACCTCATTGAACAGATTAGAAGATGGAAGTGCCGTTATTTGTGGCACTAATGCCTTCTCGCCCACCTGTAGACGCTGCTCTACTGAGGTATGTAATTGTTCAATTTATCAAATGAAGGTACTGCTATTGAATAGTACCCCCCCCCCCCTCATCCACCCCTATTCAAGACATGTGTTTTTGCGCTGTAATCTAATGGAGAAAGCAGGGTGTTTTGATAACTTCAACGGAAAAGTATTGATGTCATTGCCCTGGGTACAATAACGTAGTGAATATAGGCTTGGTAAACAGCTTTCTTCATGCTGTATGATTAAGTATACTGCTGAAGTAATCCAAAGGGCCGTTTTCGAAATATATTCACATTTCATGCATGTCTTTTCAACAAATTTTGTTCTCGACAACCTGAAAGCATGTCCGAGGCTTGTCTGACGTATCAACAAGTAATGTATGCAAGTTTCATTTCCAGTATTAAAACTGTATTCATAGAAACAGATGAAAGAATAGCTCATCATGAGGCTTCGGAAGAAAAAACATTCGTAAATTTGAATACATTATGAAACTGGAAAATATAGAAAAATTAATATTTATATAAATGTTCGTGTAGTGCATTTTTCCAGTAGAAGTTATATGGCAAATAATGTTCAAGTCTCTGTCCTTTTGCTTTCAAAGACATGGAACTGTAGCAAACCTTGGGACGCCAAAGGGGTGGTGCCGGTTTTTCACGAGTATGCGGATACATCTACTTCTTTCCTAGATGGTAAGAAATTGGGTGCCATTTATCGATTTTTAGTAAACTGTTTTGTGATATTTAGATAAATCAACCACGACTTTAATACTACTATAACCACCACCACCGCTATCACTGCTACTGCTATTTTAATTGTAATCATACAGATTGGTATATCACGTCTGATTTTGCATTCAATAAAATGTTGCAGTTAAGTCTTGAACAGAATGCTTAATTCGAGAATAGTTTTATCACAAACTAAGAACATCTTCCAATCCTGCTTTTTCCCTTTCGGGGATTTTTAAAGGGGTTTTTGCTACAATTTCATCAACAACATCCTTTAACTTACTTTCAATTTACAACAGACAAAGCAAATCATTCTGCAGGTTCGGAAATTCTGAATCTGAACAAAATATGTTATGTTAACTAGAAGATCGGAGGAAATGGCATAATATGGGCAATTACATTTCCGAAAAGAATGACAATTGAGTGATGTCCAAATCATGAGATGTTTCGTGAACATTCTTTAAAGGCAAGTGTCTTTTTTCACAGGAGACCAAGAAGAAATCGTACAGTTCGGAGCTGGAAGGCAGCTTTACGTACATGAATTGGTTATATCCACGATTTCAGTCAACAAAAATAGTACCAGGGTTAGAACCGTAAATACTGATCCCAACAATCGGTACTGGCTGGAGAGTGAGTATATCTACATTCATACTTACATTAATTCTACGCCATAAAATCAGAATTTAGTTTCTGAAATATTCAGGCATTGCTCTGAATTTAAAAAGTCATTGTTCACACTCATCAAGCAGTGCAGTCATGGTGTCTAAAAATATGGTAAATGAAAACAAAAACCGTATTTTTTTTTTTTAATCAAACGTGCAAAATATGTCTGGTCACAACCAAACAGATTATTTTTTTTTTAATGCGTAAAATGGTGTGTTGGGTCATTGGCAAAACGCCACCGGATAGATACCTCATCCTTGTCAGTATAGGGAAACATTCAGCAGGCAATATATTTGTTTTTTTTTATAAGTCCGTGTTTGTGTTGGGGGTTGATGATGATGTGTGTGTGTGTGTGTGTGTGTGTGTGTGTGTGTGTGTGTGTGTGTGTGTGTGTGTGTGTGTGTGTGTGTGTGTGTGTGTGTGTGTGTGTGTGTGTGTGTGTGTGTGTGTGTGTGTGTTTGCAAATATGCTTGCAGTTTAGTCATATTTCTATGAAAATCTTTTAGGTGCACTTGGAATACCAGCATTTTCGTATGTGTTTTATATCATAATAGATCTGATGTTAGAATAGCGTTTTTGACGGTAGGCCTTCACAAAACGGTGTCATAAATTACTACAAGTTTATACTCACAATACATGTTTGCTTCACTAATTTTAGGCAGGTATGACATTTGTAATAATATCTAAAACGTCCTGTAAATGTCAAAGAAGACCCTTTGAAGTACTATCTTGGAAAACACGTCCCTATTTATACGCACACGCAATTTATTTAACAAAACTAAATAAATGTATGCATAGATAAGACATATGGCACCCATTTTACAGGCGTAAATTCAGCGTGAGGTTGCCCGTACTTTCTACAGAAAAATGTCTTTTCAAAAAAGGGTTTATTAAAGTTACTAAAAAACTAAGGGTCAACCGCCAAACTAGCCTTTTCAACGATAGCCTATCCCGCCTTCCTAAACAGTGAAATTTACACACAAAACATTCTATTACGATCGAAAATAACTTATAAATTTAATTTATATTCGCTTTCAAACTGTATATCTACTCATTGTACTAAAGAATTGTCTTATTTTACCCTACTGTACATACATTACCTTTTAGTGAGATTATTATAAATAACAAAAGAAAATAGTGTTTACAAATAATAATGATCAAAATACCTACATGTTTTTAAATTTTGAGAGGCCGTTTATTTAAAGTAACATGATGCTAATTTGTGCATTATTTTTTACAGATCATGGAAAGGTTCTAGAAAATCTGGCAGGGGATGGAGTCAGGTATTTCCTTGCCATAGAGAAAGATGTAGAAGAGCTCAGACCTGAAATGTATTCCTCACGTTTGATAAAGATCTGTCAGGTAGAGTTTTCCAACTAATCTATATATTTCATTTTTACATTTTACTATTTTACTGTAGCAAAGATGCCCGTAGAACCCGGATTTGTCGGCCATTCGTTTGAGAGGAAAGACAGGTTTTTCGTCATATTTACTGAACTTGCCAAGGAAAGAGATCTAAGACCGGGAACCAACGCACGACTCTCGACCGTTTGCAGGGTAAGGACTCACAGTAGCCAGTGGCGTAGACAAGTCCCCGAACGGGGGGGGGGTGATGATTTAGTACTGTCCGGAGGGTCGATCATAATGCACGTTCAAATAAGCGCGCGTACACACACACACACACACACACACACACACACACACACACACACACACACACATACGTAGTAATTACCGTCAATCGGTGGAGGTGTGAGCACCTACTTCAACGTAACGGAAAGTTTAAGTTTCATGTGCGATAGTAAATTCTTTATTTTTTTCCAAAGATTTGGTTTAAATTTACTGTTCAACTGAAAAAATAATAAATGTGAAAATGTTTATGAACCAGTTAAGGAGTACTTAATACCCCGACTTTCAACCTGTAAAGAATCCAAACACAAGAATTGGGGATGGGGTTGTAAAAAATAGTTTTATTCCTCGCCAGTACCCTGGTCTGTAACCACACACATACATGTACTTCGTCCGCCAAACTATGCAATTGTGGAGAAAGAAGAATACCCTAACCTTACCCCACTAAGCACTACGTAGAGGGCGTTAATTGAGCATCATTCTAACTAGTATTGTAACTTGGGGAGGCTCCGCCATTTGTTTGTGTGGTCCCCGGTTTGCACGCTAGAAAATCAATAACTCCCGATTGACAGCAACTTAGCACCACGCACACACACAAGCAAACACACATATATTTATATATATTAGTATATATATATATATCTCTATTTATATGTTACTGGGCGCTATGAGCACCTACATTGATAGGTGGATTTTGCGCATTCATAAAATGTCATTATTATTATTATTATTATTATTATTATTATTATTATTAATTATTATTATTATTATTATTATTATTATTATTATTATTATTATTATATTATTATTATTATTATATAATATATATATATATTATACACGATGCGCACACACACACACACACCCACACACACACACACTACATACATACACTGCATACACGTATACGCACGTGCACACACATATCAATTTGCTAACGAATCTTTTACTTTCGTCATGGTCTTTAGGAGTTTTGCAACACAAAGTAAAGCGGTAAATAAAACCGTCGTTTTTTTGGCACATTGTAAGCAAATCTGCAAGCTTTATATACTATTGAAACGAGATTAAGATAATCAAAGGTTTTCTCTTAACTCTTTTGTGGCGCGTGACCTCTGAATCCCGTGCGTGCGGGTGAGTTTATTTCAAGAAGAGCGCTCAGTATGCGGGAATGAATAACTAACTGAGCTTTCAACGTAGCAATAAATTTGGCAGCAATCAACGTTTTCAGGAAAAATGTTAATACAGGCAAGTTAAAAGTACATTTTACAGATCCGTTAATGGCATATAGGGGTTTGAAATATACATCTGAATTGTGTAAAGTAACGGCTAATTGTAAGCAACATACAATAGTTCTAAGTTTCCTGCTTGAAAATATACAACTCCATTCAAATAATACAAGAGGCTAAACCACAAGTTATACAAAGAAAAAAAAACCTGACTCAAGTTCATGAAAGAGATGAGTCACCAAATTAGAAGTGAATGAAGAGATTATCAGTGAATAGCGCATCTAATTGTAATTTACCTTTTAAGTATTTTTGAAAGTTAACTTGTGTCTAATCCTTTGTCCTACTGTATCACGATGTCTTGATTGCATTTATCGATTTTTCTGGTTCCTTAAGAATCTAACATAATACCCCCGTACTTGAGGAATGTAAACAACACAAAGAGATTACTGCTTGTGTTGGGAAAATCAGTGTAATTCGGGTGAATACAATCGTTTCTACGTTTGAGCGTGAAATGCGAATCCCGCAAGCTGCAGGGAGTGCATGGATGCGAATACCGCGTGTAAAGAGTTAAGGTTAGATCAAAATTTGTGACCGAAATCAATGTTATGACACGGGTAATTGATTCTAAAGACTTTTTTTTTTGGTAAAAAAAAAAATCTCGTGGAAGATCTCCGTTTTCCCCATTTTTTAATACTTTTTCAAGGGGGTGCGTAAGAAAAGAAAACAGACCTTTGACAGGGGCCGCGAAACTCTTTTTAATGCGGGGAAGGTGCTGCACAACCTAGCGGGTGAATTCTAGGGGATAACCTTTGTTGAGATCCCTCTCAGGGTTCCGGACGGCGCTCAGGGGCTCACGGCTTTTTGCAGTTTCATGAAGGTTATTTCCACTCTCTAACATTTTTTGTGCAGTGGACAGTCAACAATAATCACACCCCACCACATTTTGCAAGTGGGGTGGGTTTTAATCTTTGGAATTCATCCGAAGGCATAATTTTATATTCTTGTGATAATTTTCAGGGGTCAGGGGGCGGAGCCCCCTGACCCATTTTGACTTTCTGATAACACTATAGTTTCGTAAAATGGACATGCAACAATACGAGCGGCGTATATTCATTTTGACAAAATTGGAATTAAACTGCTTAGATCTAGTTTGAAATCATTTTTCCTTGAAAAGTAGGGGGTGATTGAGCAGGCCCTTCCTCCCTCGGGCAAAGTGAGACATATATCACGCATCCCCCCACGCCTCCATTTTTCCGCTTTACAAAATCAAAATTCCACTTTTCAAATTTGCCATTTTCCGCGTTACTCAAAATTACGTATATTAATACCATAAATTACCTAACACTTGCGTGATTACAACTCAGCCTCAGTGAAATGGAGCAGCCGTAGTCATGGTAGTGAGGAAGACGGCGGGCAATGGGACCTGCATAGGGGTTTGCTAGGGTTATTAAATTTCTAATGCCTGGTAATGGTATTATTTAGTTAAAAGAATGATTTTAGACATTTTAGTATTTTTTGTAATTTACTACAATTTTAAGGTTATTTCCTAAAGCGCAAGTCTAGTTTTGGCGATTTTTTTAACTTGAAAGGTTTATGTCCATAGAACATATCACACCAATAACAGATTCTGAATGTCTTTCTTTTATTTATTAATTAATGAAAAATCTCGAGGGGGGGCTCCCCGAAATTTTCGACTGTATTTTACAGTATAGCATCCAAAGCGTTAATAAGGTGTTAAGGCTGAATTATACCACAGCAGAAAGATCAGTCTCTGATCAGACTCTGATCTTTCTGCTGAGGTATGATTCAGATTACATTAACACCATTGATTAACACCTTATCAACGATGCTATACTAGTAAAATATAAAGTAGTACGAAAATCTCGTCCGGGTACCCCCCCCCCGAGATTTTTCATTAATTAATATAAAAAAGACATTCAGAATTTGTTCTTGGTGTGATATGACCTTTGGGCATAAACTTTCAAATAAAAAAAAAATCGCCCAAGCTAATCTTGTGCTTTACCATTTTATGATCCCATATTCGCGCTCACTCCCATTTCCGCGATTTTTCTCAGTTTTCCGTATCGCGGAGGAATGTCTCTTGTTAGACATCACCCCGTCAGGAGCAGAAGACAGGGGATCAGAAATACGAATGAACTAAGGGAATTAAGGTGATTCGATGACGACGATAATAATAATAATAATAATAATAATAATAATAATAATAATAATAATAATAATAATAATAATAATAATGACTAATGACTAATGCTAATAATAATAATAATAATAATAATAATAATAATAGTAATAATAGTAGTAATAGTAGTAATAGTAGTAATAGTATATGCAGTAATAAATTTACTCATTACAAAAAAATATATTTTTCCCGTGAAACCTGGGGGGATGATTGTACATGTCATAACCCCCACGTTGTGAGCTGGGGGATGCATACCCCTACCCCCCCCCCCCCGCTGTCTACGCCCCTGACAGTAGTCACGGAAAAAAAATTGGAATATGTTTTTTCTACCAAATGCAGTTTTCAAATTTTATCAAGAACACGTTTCTGGTCCTCAAGTAGAACCAGGGGCGGGGCCACAGGGGGCAATGGAAGCCGGCCGCCCCCTTTTTGTTCAAACTAATTAAAATAACGGACATTTCACCTTTTTCCGAAAATATCGCCCCTGTTGTTGTTGATTTGGCTAGTAAAATAAAAACGGGCAAATAATGCCTTTTGTAGTCGTCGGCCCCCTGCCCCCCGCTTGTCGTAGGTAGTATTGGGTAGTATTTTTTTTTTAGCCAGCCCAAATTAACCCGACGGACATCACCTCAAAATTTTACACTGGCGCTGCCCCCGTGTAGAGCTCATTTGAACTTAGTAATGATCTGCTCTGCATGGGTGATTGCTCATTAATCGTAAAAAATCTGCACTTTAAAACAGGGCTGTATTATGTTACTTTGTCATATTCGCAAATAAAGGCAGGGCTACAAGTATTACAAGGGAATTCTAAACCTTTCCTCATCACTTTTATCCTCAATCATTCATATTAGGTTTAGTGGCAATTCAGTCATTCATTTTATGCATGAAAGGCCCCCTGTGGCGCTGTCCCTGGTTCTACTTCAGGACCAGAAACGTGTTCTTGATAAAATTTGAAAACTGCATTTGGTAGAAAAAAAAACATATTCCAAACTTTTTTCCATGACTACTGTGAGTCCTTACCCTGCAAACGGTCGAGAGTCGTGCGTTGGTTCCCGGCCTCAGATCTCTTTCCTTGGCAAGTTCAGTGAATATGACGAAGAACCTGTCTTTCCTCTCAAACAAATAGCCGACAAATCCGGGTTCTACGTGTATTTTGGTTTTACAAGTACTATTTACAAATACTATACTTGTTGCACAGGTTTGTTACTCCTTAACTTTCAAATGTCAAGTTCTGCTCATAACTGTTAACAATAATATTTT
This sequence comes from Eucidaris tribuloides, assembly GCA_001188425.1. Lineage (NCBI taxonomy): Eukaryota > Metazoa > Echinodermata > Echinoidea > Cidaroida > Cidaridae > Eucidaris > Eucidaris tribuloides. Next base: position 22,989 of record JZLH01S0602690.1, on the reverse strand, counting down.
TTACAACAAGTGGAGATTTTACTCAAATTACCATTCATCTGAGAAAAAAAAAATTACTCAAAAAGATATATTGAAATATCTGATCCCCCTTTATTTCTGTTCTTATGAACATGGTTGAACTGACAAGGAATACATTGCTTCTTTACCTCTAAGAAATATCCACATCATTGCACAGTAACATTTAACTTTTTTATTGCAGAGTGACACTGGTGGTACCCAGTGGCCTATGGAAAATCGTTTTACGACTTTTCAGAAAGCGACACTTAACTGTGGTCTCAACTCGTATGGAAGCAGTCCATTTGACTTCGAGGAGATACAAGCTGTGTTTCCATCTAGAAAGGACCCAGACGTGTTATTTGCAACATTTACTACAACCACGTAAGTAAAGTGACACACATGTGGTCATTAACAAAATAAACAGCGCTGCTGTTTCTGAGACCTGAATGGACGATGAAAACACCTTTTCTTTTAAATCCTGTTTTTATTGCAATAAATGTTGGATTTGGTGCAGTGTTTCGAGAAATTCTGTCCTGTAATTCGCGTTCATTTTCGCGGGTTATACTCAAGACAACAGAGATACAGCTGTTTATTCATTGTGTAAGTGGGAATCTACCTGGCAAATGAAATTTAACTCGTGTAATGTGTTTCAGTCAGCGAACGAACACAAGATAGAAACCCACTCCAATATCAATATAACTGAGGACATTGTTCTACAGGAAGTGAGATCACCACCCATTACCTGGGTCAATCTGACGAAGAAATCTTCACATGGGCAACATCATCCAACCAAAATTCGTCACAACAATCTAGAATTAAAACCTTGGGACTCCTAAGTAAGAAATCTAGGATCCTGTACGCAAACCTACTAAAGGATATTGCATACAAGACTTTGGTAAGGCCCAATTAGATAATTGCCTAGTGCAATATGGGACCCTTACAAAAAAATCCACATCGACAGTCTTCGAAAAAGTTCATAGGAAGAGCTGCCACGATTCGTCACAAAACAACTACAGAGAAGACCAGCAGTCGTAACCAAAATCATCGAAGGACCTTAAATCGGAATACACGCCAAAAACGCAACGAATATGCTAGACTTTACCGTTTTTATATAAAGAAACATACTCCGAAGATTCCAACGACATACGCCACCATCTACAGTCGAATATGGTCGTAAACCTCAGACAGACAACACCACAGATTAAATTACAATACCATCCAGTGCCAACAAGACTTTACCGGTTTTCATTATACCACGAAACTATTTACCACTCTGGAATTCACTTTCGCCATGGATTAATTAGCTAAAGAAGTTGGACAGCTTCAAAAACCCTGCTCGCCAGCGCACCAAAATTAAGCCTGAGCTTGCATGCATGAGGGTCTGCACGTCGATGAGCCACGATAAACAAGGAGGGCGATTTGTGCAGTAACGGACAATGACAAGACAAGATACACATATTTTTTTTCAAAGCATTTCCAAATTGGATCCTTAATGTCATAATCTGTGGTACCAACTTTCATCTCTAAATGGTGTAAATTCTATGAATCCAGACCGAATTCTACCTACATTTCCCCCAAACCTTAAAGTTTATACACTGAAAGAATAACCCCTTTTCTAAAATTGGAATTACTCACCAACTTATATCGTGAGCGAACGCCCGATACTTACATACTTTTGAAGAGTATGTATTTTTCGTGATAATTATAAAACTTTGTGCAGTAATGTTGCTAATAATAATATTATTGTTATTACTATATTTTTATTTTTGGTATGTCATTCCAGTTCAGGATTACCGGGATCGGCAGTTTGTGTTTTCAGTATGACAGACATTGACCGGATTTTCCTAAAACGAGGTTTCAGAGGGCAAGCTAAGCCACGAGAGAAATTTCTTACCGTCCCAATGAACCAGGAGATCAGACCACGTCTTGGAACAGTAAGCAATGTATTCTGTCTACTTTAACCTTTTGCTTTCGCCTCAGAAAGGAGCTAGAAGCATTGTGATTTGGGGATGTGTGTCCATTCGTCCTTGCGTTTGTTCTTTCTTATGAAGTAGATTACTAAAGTACCATTGAAGGGATTTTAAAGGACACCAGGACCAAAGATGGAATTATTAGATTTAAGGGGCCAAATCCGTCGAGTGTCAAAGCTCAGTGCTATGAAATTTGTACCAAAATCCCATGTTCCACTTGCATTTTCATTTGGAGATGGACATTTTATTTATAATTTAGTAAACAGGAATTAAAAAAAAACCGGGACAAAGTCATTTGTACATTGAAAGTTTACGGTCATTGGTCAAAAGGCGATTGAATTTATCTCAAAATGTGTTTTATGCCTCCGCCCCGAAGAAAGTCGGAGCCATTATGTTTTCGGGTTGTCCGTTCATACGACCGTGGGTCCGACATTCATCTGGAGGGATTTTAATGAAACCTGGAGCGAGGATGAAACACTAAACAAGGATGAATTGAATAGACTTTGGATCAAATCCATCAAGGGTCAAGGGTCAAAGGTCAATGAACTTCGTCCCCAAAATGCCATTTTCTGACTGTAACTTCAGTTGGGAGTACTCACTGTTGATATGATATGGTAAGTAGTTGCAAAAATATAAGACAATTATTTCACTTAATGCATAGGGGTCAAAGGTCAATTGACCGTTTTCCCACAATGCCATTTTTATCTGAAACGTCGATTAAGAGTTTCCATTATAGATTTTAAATGGTGAATAGGTCTGTAAACAAATGACAAATATACATGTATTGTTGAGCAACTGTGGTCAAGGATTCAAAGGTTGATAAACTTTGTCCTCCAAATACCTTTTTGGTATAACGTAGGAATGCCCTTAATTAATTTCATTTGACGTAGATGTCAAAAAGGACATAATCTCATGTATCTATGTGTCAACAGCTGAGGTATAACTTCAGTTTCTTATGTTATTTAAATTTGGTATAAGATCTATCCAAGGACATAAGTCAAACTATGAGCCAGTACATAGAGGGCGAAGGCATACCCATCGATTACGGGTAGTCGCATTCCTCAAGTTATAACATCGTTTGGAAAATTTGTCCATTAACAAAATATATTTTGTGAATAGGTATGAAACGCGAGACAAATAATTCGGGATATAATTCCATGTCCTGATTTTTATTGCAATGTGCCTTTATTCGGATTATTTTATTACAGTGTGGAGAGGTGCAACCACCAGAAAACTACGAGTTCCTTCGAACATACCCACTCGCGCAGGAATCTATACCAAACAGACGATATTATCGATCTACCGATCGATATGATGACGAGAATACACCAAAATCTGAAGATCCACTGATAGTACAGAATGGTGTACGATACCGTCAGATTGTCGTCCAAGAACAGGTCACCGAAAACGGGGATGTGGATATATTTTTTGTGGCAACTAGTAAGTTACAAGATCATTTGTTCAACTTGTTGAATAAGAGCTCAATTATGTTCACAATGCATTTTGAAGCATTAGATTAATATAGATCGAAATAAGAGGTTGAAACTGTAAACTAGGTTGTGAATCAATCAGAACAGATGCAGGTTTAAAAGGTAAATAATAAAATTTAGGAACATATTTCACTAAATTATTTATTGCATTTAATGACGGTGAATGACGATGAACATACTGCTGAATTCTTTGCTTTATTATGCACAACACAACGATATATATCTGTGTAGATCATATTTTTTACTGAGATTATTAGTAATTTACTTCCCAATTCTAATTTGATTATTCTTTAGGGGCAAGGGGAATTTAAAATGGCTTCCAAGAGCCTGGGTTCTTCTAGATAGGAGAATTTTGTTTTAATAAATAATACTACGCGTAACGGTGAATAGCTGTAATGGTATCAAAATAATAATTATTTTTCACAGCAAACAGCACCATATTGAGGATGTACCATGGACCAAATTCGGAGACCAGAATTATCGAGGAAATTGACTTGTTTGGTAATAACTTCAAGAGAAAGGTATTTACTGACTTATCCAATTACATTAGAATGGAATTGATCAAAGGTTGAGAGCCAAATTATGTTAGCCTTTTACCTGTAACCTGACTATCCAACGGGAACTACCCCCCCCCCACACACACACACACACACGCGCGCGAACATGCACAAACTTAAAACACGCACTTAAAATTAATCAGTGCAAATAAAGCTTAATATACAAACTAGATTTGAATTCGTCACTGAGACGAATTAGGTGATCCGCACGTCATCTTAGTTACATGTAACTCCAGTCACGACATATGGACTAAATTTGATTTTCATTAATGATGTCTTAGACGATGGTATGATAATTAAGATGACAAAATGATGCAATGTATCCAAACTGCGATTTGAGGAATGAGGGATTTTTTTTAAGATTTGACACGCGCGTACGCGTCCGTCATTACGCGCGTGTGCGCACATGGATATATCCAAAAGTTTACCCTTGACCTGATTTTGACATGTGGTAAATTTGGTCATGTAATTTTGCTTCATTCATGAGATATACAGAAAATCCGTTTTTAACTATGACGTCACAGATGACGTCACGGATGACTGGTCACATTGACAAGATGTCATTTTTGAGAACTTATCATGACACATCATCATGAAAATTTGCAACATCCTGGACATGCCAGTCACGACATATGGACTACATTTGATTTTCATTAATGACGTCATAGATGACGTCATCGAGATTAAAATAACAAAATGACGCATGAAATCATATCTAGGCATCATAGCCTATGAGAACAGCAAACAAAAACATGAAAGTCATGGGTTATTCCAGATCCGCAACGGTTACACGTTGCGGATCACCAATTATCAATGTTTTGTATATGTGGTGGGTAAATACATACTATTTACCTTGATTTATCCAACGACAGCACTTGTTCAGCAATGGGGCTACAAATGAGGTTACCCACTCTTTTTGGTCATTACACTGGATATCTTTGACTTCAATGAAGGTGCTGATAACTTCAATTAAATAATTGCTCGATATAAATTCCAGTCGTAGACCCTGGGAAGGAATTACAATAACTGCGGCTAAGAAACAATCGCAATAATTTCTTTTGTTACTTTTAATCAACTATGAAAATGTCATTGTTTGCATATGTTGTCATGTGTTGTCATCATAAAAAGCAAAAGAATATTATCCATGTGATCCTAAATAATTCAGCAATATCGATATAATTATACAAAGGTTCACATTTTGGTGCATATAATGGAGCACAATACGTGAGGCAGTATATATGCGATGGGGAAATTCGAATATTTCATTTTTTAATTCTTCAATTAAAATCATCTTGCGTGTAGTGTAGCTACATAACATATTCCTACTTAAACACCAGGAACCAATCTCGTCTATGAAACTCAGCGTGGATGGAACCCTTTTGTACGTGACGTCAGAGACTCACGTCTTCAAAATCCGTACCGGTAACTGTGAGAGATTCAAATCATGCACTGAGTGTGTAAAGGGAATGGATCCACTCTGTTCATGGGATGAATCTGCCAAGGCATGTGTCAATGATACGCACGGGTGAGTAGACCGATATGAAAAAAAGAAGATTTTTTTTAATCCATTGATATGATTTATGTTGTTATGAAATCATTATTTTAACGTTATAACCTATTAGGAAATGCATCCGAGACTGCCAAGATATCAAGGTCGTTGGCTGGGGAGGTATATCCTGGGGAGGTGGAACTAAAGCATAGGAAATTATGCCATATACCACATCACAAGCAGAAAAAAGGGTCAAATTTCTTTTTGTTTGCCAAGGGTAGAACTCCTCTACCTCAGGTGGGGGTGTACGTGTCCACGCCGTTGGATACATGTAACTTAGTAAATTTAGGCAATGTATTTAGCCTAATGTTTGATTTAGTTGAAGTTAATTCTATTTCTGTGCTTAGATTATCACTTCGTTTTTATAACTGCAACATAGACTGTTGTACTATGTATTATTGGGATTGCCATTCATATTATTATTTTATGCTACATGTATCATATATTTTACATTTAGAATTCGAGATCTTGCATCGGGAAACGCAACCATGTGTACGGAACTCGGTAATGACCAAACATCTAGTGAGTATTTGATCATGCTTTCTGATCTCATTTAATATTTTTTTTTTCATGATTTTAAGTATTACGTGTGTGGCTTAATTGACCTAAAAATGTTTGTGCATGTTTGTTTGTCTTTTTTTCATTTTTTGTCCTCTGTTTGACACTTTTAACCCAAATGCGTCAGGAATTAAAGATGATGTCATGTTTTATAAATCGAGAAATTCCTAAATGGAAACTCCCCATTACAAAAAAAAAAAAAATCAAGAATTTTCAAAATGAGGTATGCAAAATCGTTATGACATTTCTTCGGCGCTCCTGTGGCCAAAAATTTCTTTAAAATCATTGAAAGAAAACCATAATTTTCTTTGCCTTGATAACTATATTTGCTTTCGTTAGTCAAGAGTTATTTTAGGGGGTTTTTTCCTAAGAAAAGTAATTTTTTTCAAGTAAGCGAAGAGTGCTAAAATAAAAACACATTTCTTCTTTAATTTTGTTTTTTGAATATCCCAAGTAAACTTAATTAAACCTGACAAAATTGCACCTGAAAGAGGAAGGAGCTGACATCTGTGAATAATATGAAATTATCTTTATTTTACTTTTTCATTTGAATGCCTTACTGTGTATATGACGTCGGTCATGCAACTTACGTCAAATTTTACTATTTTTGGAAGTTCTTTTTTGGAAAGCGAGATCACAGTTGCTACTAAGTCAACAAGAATGATAAAAATGATAAGTGTTAGATTTACTTAAACAGACATATTGCGACTAACTTTCAAATGAAAAAAACGGTCGCAAATGATAGCAAATTTATTTATAATAAAAACAAAGCATTTAAAAAAAAACACAAAATTTTGTGTGATGTTCACAAAATTAGTTACACTACATGTACATCGTTATTGGATCAGCCCAGAATCACAAATTCAGTCAGGGTTTTTGTTTCATCTGACCTAAGAATCAATCAAATAAAGGCAGTTTTTTAAGCCTATCGGCAGGAGAATATGACCAATATCGAGTGATGTTGTAATGTACAAAAGGGCAACACTCGCTTACTTTATATTATGGTAGTTTCTATTTTACTGGCAAGGGGGTGGCTGTTTCAACCTTTTTCCTGAAATCACCCAATGTGGAATGTCTTT
>JZLH01S0602690.1:1225-15004 GCA_001188425.1 Eucidaris tribuloides | reverse complement strand
GGGGGGGGGGGGGGGGGGGTGAGAGATAATTCATGTCAGATATTGTAGGATACTACTAAGAATCGACTTGAATGATATGTTTCCTTTGTCTCTATTCAAGCTATATCACAAACAAATCCATCAAAAGCCGAATGCACAACGCAAACAGGATTTACTACTGACGGTGAGTATTTAAGTTTAGAATTAATAAATGACAAATTTATCTGCAAATACGATTTATTATTTCTGTGGATAGATTTTCTCATTACTACCATAGGATATAAGTGTTTGTACCTTGCCTCAAATGGTATATATCCGCAAATCATAATTTGCCATTTTTAATGAAGAAATAAGAATAACGCTATACTAACAAATTTTGCTTTTTTTTCTTGTCATTACATTCAAACAAGTCAGGGGCGCAAATCCAGGGGGGACGGGGGTCATGTCCCCCCCACGATTTTGAAGGTGGGACACAATATCAAATGTCCCCCCACGAATTTGCATGTGCATGCCAAAAAACTGTGATTTGGCTGGCAATTTGACAGGTTAGAAAAATTTTGGCTGGCAAAGTCCCCCCCCCCCCCGCTTGTCAGAAATTGTTTGGCTGGCAATTTGGCAGGTTAGAAAAATTTTGGCTGGCAAAATATGGTTTGGGCAGATTCCTGCATGTGATGTCCCCCCGACATTTGAAAACGGATTTGCGCCCATGAAACAAGTACATGAATATTTTGTTCATGCATAACAATTGTTATAAAATCAGAACAATAAACTAAAGAAATCAGTCGTAAATGTATGTAAAATGTACTTGTTTTCACATTTAACACACACAGACAAAATCGATGTATGGCAGAAGGGCCCCAACGTATGTTAGAAGGGCCCCAACGTATGTTCTCCGCAGAAAGGCCTAAACAACATTTTTTTTTTTAATTTGAGAAATATTACCTTATTTAACACTTAATAGATTAACAGAATGATCTAAAAATATCACCCTACTTTGATTTCATGTTAAAGCCCAAGTTTAGTTTAAGGGATTATTTTTTTATTCGAAAGGTTTATGCCAAAAGGTCATATCACATATTTTGAATGTCTTTAGTTTTTTTAATAAATTAATTTAAAAAAATCTCGGGAGGGACCCCGAGATTTTCAACTGTATTTTACATTATAGCATCCAAAGGTTTAATAAGGTGTTAAGGTTATCTGAATTATAACTCATCAGAAAGAGCAGAGTCTGATCTGTTTAAAAAAGATAAAATTACCATTTTTTTTTTCTTTCAGCACTCAATGAAAGCGTACCGTTTACGGCGCAAAATTACATTAGTAGTGTGTTCAATGTTGATGATTGGGGTACCGATATTATAATTCGGAGATGAATGTATGGCATATGACACATAGCACACTGTGTATGACACAAACGCATTCACTCTGGATAGTTTGGTATACTGACCTACGGATGTCGTAACTTGCGTAAATAGTCCCTCGACCGTAACCTGAAGTAACACATCATGTGCGACATGTTATTTACACTCATTCAATTTGTTTCTTTGCAGACAATTAAATAAAAGAATTTTACGAGTCGAAATTTTACCAATCAAAGGCAGTTCTGAAATTGAAGACAGTAGAATAAGAAGTAGTGAAGTCACATAATACTTTTGAGAAACAAATGCTCAAAGTTGTCAAATTTGTCTACAGATCACAATTGTTTGTGAGTTGTACATCCAAACTTGGCGAAGTTGAAACAATACAAGATGAATATAGGATAAAAATAAACATTGTCACACTTGTCGAATTCCAATAATCAATAATCAATATTGGTTCTCGGGAAAAACAAATACATTTTTCGAATAAATGAATGTCAAAAGCACTTAATTGTACATATTTGTGGAATATCCTTCGTAAGATGGACAACTTGATATACAATTTGTCAAATTTGAACGTTATTTTAAATTTGACCTCATTTGACCTTCGACCAGAAGTGACCCCATATCTCATTAACAATGCACAAAAGGCATGATAAATTATATATTGTCTTAATCCTTGTAACTAGTCGAGTAATTTGAGATACATTTTGAAGAAACAAGACCAGGTTAAAAATTTGACCCCAGTTGACCCCTCCCCTGACCCCTACTAGGGAAGGGCCAACTTGACCAAAATTTTGTCAAAAAATTCCCCGGCATGTATCTATTTCAAAACAATCACTAACTCAATTTCGTCAAAATTGGACTTAAGTACTTAAGTACTTCTACACTTCTACACTTAAGTGCTTCCACAATCTTCAATTGTTTCCTAATATCTGATACATTCGATTGAAACAATAAAAAGTAGACACATTTTAGTAAACAAATCACTGGCCAATATTTTTTTGCCACGCATTATCGATTTTTTTTTCACTTTAGGTGAGGAAGAATAAACATTCACATGTAAAGTTTTGGATGATACAACAAGAACAAAAAGTACATAACAAATAATGACGTGCTAAATTTTAAGTTCGAGAAATTTATTCTAAATTGGAATAATCTGTTTTTGTAAAGGTACTCCCCGACCGACTGGAGATACAACGATGTTATCCGGACTATCTCCAAAAAGTAAGTTCTCTAAATTTATGATTCACATTAACGTTGTATATTTCATTGATCACCAAACCTCACATTTGGATTATGAAACTTACGCATGATTTTTTTTTACAAATATATCTGTTTGTGTGTTTGATCTTCATATACATCTTACGTCTGGTCTTCAAATTAACTATACAGTACACTCTCGTTATAAAGAACACTGATATAACAAAATTTCATTATAAAGAAGTAAAATTGAATTTCCTTTGTATTGTATTGTGTTTGTGCAACCCTGAATATAATAAGAAATTTCGTCTAAGTAAAATATTCATATGGGTCCAAAGGACTTACTTTATAACAGAGTGACTTTATTTATACAAAACTTTATGGAACCTTTTTATATTTGACCTCAACAAATTGTCCATGTGTCTGTATTGGAGTACTGTCACTGTATATTGAAAGGATATTAATGATTTTGTTTTATTTCTATCCACATTCGATAGATAAACCCACATATTATTATGTCAAATCTAGCCATTAGATTTTATTTCTGCAGCACCTAACTGGATTTTATTTTATTCTTAAGTACAACTGTACATTCAAATATGCATCAGAACGTTAGCCAGTATAGTATAATAATGTATATGTGGAACAAAATAAAATCCACTTTTTCAGTATTGTTTGTTTTGTTTTAGATTTTACATATATTTGTTCCGAGAAAGTTAGTCAAGTGTTGTATAACAAGATAAACTGGCAGAATGATTAAAATGTGATGGAATAACATATTGACCCCACAAAGCCCAAGGAAATTTCACTTGTCTCTTTCAAGGCCGGTAGGTTGGTGTCATGTATATTAGAAGTACCTTTCTCAGAACTATTTATACTTCATTCATTTCTTGTGAAAAACGAGGTAGCAATATGTCTGTGCAGGTGTTCAGTCTCTTTTATAAGAAATTTGTAAAACAATGGTATGTTACATTCTGATATTCAGTATACCACTGAAACGCTAGGCATTTATTTGTGATGGGACAAACATATTTGCTTTGGAAGTGGTAAAGTTGGAAAAAATCACTGATTACTTATCGACATCACAATGAAATCTTATGAAAGTACATAAAGTCACTTATTTTACTGTTATTTCCTTTTCGTCACCAGTGCTCATCATTAGTGTTACACTGTCGTTTGCTTTTGCTATCATTGCATTTGTTTTCGCTGCTGTAATGGCCATCAGACACCAACGTTTGTTCAACAAGGTTTACAAAGACAAAAACTTTTCCAGGTTAGATTCTATTTATTTATCTGCATATTAAGTACAGACACAGTTTTGTCAACTGTAAGTGATGTTACTCGTAAAGATAATATTCCGTAATGTTTCTTATTACAATTCTGATTGGTAGGTTTCAGTTTGAGATGTTGGATACCAGTTAACTTCAACTATAATTTACATATTCACCGCACGAGTTTACTAGGTAAAACAATTAAATGTGATGATTTGAACTATCATACGAGTGTAATATTATATATTTTTCTGTGAAAATAAACTTTAGGAATTTTTAATGATAAAAAATTATAAAGGTTTCGGTGAAAAGTTGTGTTCTTTGAAATGCTAATATATCTCGTATGTAGAAATATTTTTGATAAATTATAGTACAGAATAATTTAAAAAAACAAAATGATTTAAGAAAATTTAAGGAAATAACTGTCATATTTACATGTACAATAACGACATGACATTCTTAGTTTTAAACATCACAGTGTTTGGACCATAGAAAATAAAATGGATAAGTAATGACTGCTAATGATTTAAAGTAAAATGATCTCTGATTAAAAAAAAAGATTTCATGCAGGTTCTAAATTTAAAACATATTCATTTATGCGTTTTTTTATTAATGAACAGGTGTGAGTCACAAGAAATGTATACAGAAGGAAGCCACTTATAGCAAAACACACTGGGCTCTGTAGTGATGAGGTGTGTTCTCATGACGTTCGTGCTTTAACTTCTGGGAAACTTACAGTTTACTGCTACCATAATTTATATAGACTTAATTTTGTATACTGATCTTCCTGCATATTATGGCACTTCGTATTCACCTGATTGAGGAAAATGATTATACGGTTGCTGATGTCATGTTATGATATGTTGTAATAAACTCACTGCAACAGTGTACTCATGCACCTTTAATAGCATTCATCTGTTACTGTTCAGCAAAGTTCTGCAATTGAATCGATTCATAAACGAGCACTGCATATTATTCTTGGATCGCGATACGATTCTTGTATCAACGCCTACGCCTTCAAGACACCGACAGACCCAAGAGCTGAGAAACACTGTACACAGCACATTTACCATACGCGGCATATTTGTACAAAAACTTCCATGACAGTCAACTCACACACAATAAAGACATATAGTTTAGAAGGCTGTGTGAAGTCGGGTGAGCAGAATGTTTTAAGAGAAGTCATTTGACGTATCTTGTCAGGTTTTTAAGTGAAGTGTAAATTACCTCCACCAGAGCATGAATGGAAAAGTCTTCGTATATTCAACCAGTCATTTTTGTTTACTTTTTTATTTTTATTTCTATCCCAGTTTTTCAGATTCTTCGACAACATTACATCATCAAATTACCATATGATCCACATTTTACCACAGAATTTTAATTTTTGCAGTTGGCATCACGTTTTTAATTTTCTTTGGGTTATTTTGCCATTATAATATATTTTGTTGAGAAGCAGGACGTCAATTATACCCCGTTGATAATCAGATGTGTGTTAATACAGTTAACTTTGTGCAGTGATAACACTATTCTGGCATGTCTGATTCCCTGCAGGTATTGAGTGAATCGCCCCCCCCCCCCCCACCGGTTACAATCATCAATGTGTGCATTTTTATGTAAATCCATAACGTGAATATGCTGATAAAACCACTGTATCTATACCTGTCACTTTAAGCATAGGTGGTGCCTTTTCAATGGCCCACGGGATATTACACCTCTACTCGCTTTAAAAAAAAAAAAGAGTGAAATTGTTCACTCTTTACAGAGTGAATGTCAAAATGAGTTAATTTAGAGTGAAGAAGTCTTTTCACTCATTTTGGAGTGACGTCACGGATCACTCGGAAGCGCCGAGTGAACCCCGAGGTCACTACAAAATGAATGAAAATCACTCAAGTTCACTCAAACTCACTCGAATTTCACTCTTATTTTACCTTAACTCCTTAAAGAGTGAACAATTTCACCCAAGAGATTATGAGATAAGCTACCGTCAAGAACTTTCAAAGGCGCAACATGGATAATCATCCAACAAAAAGAAGACATATATCATGGTTGTAATATAAAATTGAATGAAAACGCAAAAGAGTGAAATTTTATCTCTTGTTGAGATATTGAATAGTTTTAACTCTCGTAAGAGAGAACTTCCGTATTCAGATTACTTACACTCATTCTCAAAGACTGAATTTACTCCGTACTCCTCTCCAAATTGAGTAAATTTTATTTTTAAAAATGGAGTGGATTTCCACTTTGTATGAAGTGATTTTGACTTCCAATAGGGAGTGGAAGTATCCCTTTGTTAGACTTGATATCCACTCCAAATATGGGGTCAATTCAATCTATTGAGAACAAACTCCAAGGGTTATTGCACTTATTAATGTTATGTCATCTACACTTTTATGTTTATATTGTAAATTATGTAATATTATTACCTGCTATTATCTCAACAAATAATGGACCTCAAAAATAAATGTATACATGTCTGTAATAAAGGAACGATTATTCAAAAAATGGTTCTGGTATATCAAGATTGTCACTAGTACTAATAAAAGACATTTACTGTATAAATTTTGCCAATTTTATATTTGATAAAATGTATATATGTATTGTAAGTTTGTCACTAGGTTTAAAAAAAAAAAAGTTTGTCACTAAGTTTGTAATTGTGTATAAATTGGAAATTAATGTAGTCCTTATAATAATATGACTATATCATTAAACAACTGCAAGAATGTCCTTCGTAATGATATAGGTATATGTGTTTTATTTTACGTACGATGTTAATTTGCAGAAATAAATTTAAGTGACATTGATTCGAATAAAATTTATCGTAGAAATGAAGAAAGGTGCTGTAAGTGTGCATTCTACACTCCACCACGGAAAGTGTTGTAGTATTCATGTTATAGAAGTAAACGGGATGGTGCGTTTTGTTGGTGTTTGTTTTAATGTCATGTAGCTTAAGTAAAACTAATCTTCGTAAGGGCTGAAACATACAAGTAATGTACATTTTTATCCCACAAACAATGTTACCCAACTCCGTGTTGAATTATTTTATTCTCAATGCCAACCCTTAAGTCTTTGAAATACTAATTTCTTTATACCAAAAACAAGGACAATTATTTTCGCATAAATCCATTATATCCCGGTCTTGGTAATTGGTATTCAATATTGCAAGAACAGTGTTAGTCTAGCACATCTTTCAACCATTCTCAATTTTGGAGAAAAAAAAATCTGAATTTTGACAATTCCCAGCTCTTATTTCGATATGATTTTCTTATTTTTCTTGTAAGATTACTATACACTCTGATGGGAGATGACGTTTCTTTCCCATTTTGAGCAAAGTCTTTCCTATTATTCAGAGAGGAGGGTTTGGAAGCTTACACTCATCATTTAAATTCAAAAAAGAAAAGAAAATCAGTTAAATGTATACATGTATTTCCTTACTTGATACCAGTAATCTCGCAGCCCTATATAAGTATTTTTTTTTATTTCATAATTATTTTCTGCCGATCCTGTTGCATTAGTCGCCATTTGTTTGGATAGAAACCTGCCACTGCCGTTGCCACAGGGGCGGCACTACATGGGAGTGGGGCAAAGGGGATGGTTGCCCCCCAAAATTGTCAAAATCTGAAATCACGGGTGTTTTCATGAAATTTTTGCCATTTTGAAATTTTGGCTCCCACTGGTTTTTTCCTTCCCTATGGTCTTACCCTGGTGCCGCCCCTGACTTGCCAATGTATTCCCCTCTCATGTTGTAGTGCCATTAATGTATTTTGTGTGGTGAAAGCTATTTATGGTACTGGATGTCAACCAGATAAAGTACATGTACATGTATAGCTTCCCCTCTACCCATCTTTAAACAATGTATGTCCTGGTTTATTGATAATCATATTGTTTGAACAAAATGGAAAAAAAAACTTCCCTACCCCAACACTCCCTCCCTGCATCTCACAGATACTTGGACTTGTTTTGAATAACTTGTATTATTGTAATGGTAAACCGACGATTTACCATTTTTAAGTAAAGATCATGCTTAGTTTGGAGAACCTACTGCGTTGTGTGTTACTGTATTATTATATTCATTTAATGTTTCGTATTTTGTATATATGTCACCTTTTATTGTGTTGTGTATGATATGTATTTTTTTTATTTCACCACTATACTGTTTCTTTGTCATTTTTATAATTATTAAAAATTCTTGTGCAATTTGTGTGCGCGTGTAATTATAATTAGATCTGCCTTTTGACAGGTGTATCTTTCACTCATTCTATGGTTGATTCCTCTAGTCAGCTCGGTAAATTCAGTACAATTTGTGTTCCATACTGTCAAATATACTTTGTGTTCTTTTGACTCTCTTATAATGGTACATGTATCAATGACATTATGTTATTCATTATTTTTGTGCCAATCCAGATTCATGCAGCCGATTGTTAGAAGACATACTAACTATATATGTACATTTGGAATTTCTGTATTCTGCTTATTGGTTGTATATAGGAGTATCAAAACTGTGTATATCCTAATTTAAAAATTGTGTTACATTCTATCTCGAATGAGAGTGGTATTCTAAGCTCATAAAACGTTGCTTTGAATAAGTAACATAATCAAAGAAAGACATCATTGAAATTTTGAGACAAGTCGAGCAAATATACAGTACTGAGGTTATTAATTTCATGAAATTCTTATGATAACAAACTGGAAAAGATGTGTTGTTTTGTACAAGCCGCCCTCCATTTGTTTGTTATAAATCTGTTCCTCAATTTTTATTGAAACTTAATGACATTTTGTGCACGAAACAAATGGAAGGTTGCTAACCGTGAAATTTGCCAATTTTAGAATGATCTGTGGAATTTTCAATTGTACATGTGCTTGTAATGAGCCTGCATTTCCAGTTTGCAGAACTCAGTAAAACAAAACTAAAGCGCTTCGATCAATGATTTGCTTAAGCGCTTATCAATATTTCATATTGTATTTCATTGTATTATACTGTGAAAATAATTGGCAAATGATAAAGTAATGAGTTTTTTTCTGTCAGACGAGTATGACCTGAAAATGTTCTTTGCAGGGTGTAGTATTTCAACGCTGGAACTACATATACTTTTATTTTTTCTGCTCTTGTTCGTGCAATTGAAAAAAGAAAAACAAAAAAGCAGTGACTCGCGGCTCTGACACGAATTTGTGCCAAATAATTATCATTTTTTCAATAATTATCTCTGGTTATAATGTAATGTGCTATTTGAAATCGATGCCCAATCAACTTCAAGGCAATTGAATTTCTGTTCTACTATTAGACAACTTCTTGGTCAGAATACTTTCTTCGTTGTGTGTAATCTAGTAATAATGTAAACTATTTACTTGTCATATTTGTGTAAATAAAATTTTGTGCTTTCACTGATTTGTTTATCTTTGAATGCACCCATTCTCTTAGCATGCACGCCCTTTAAAAATACTCTGTCTAAAGACATGCTTGTGTAAAATATATGTAAGCCGCACGCCCGTGTGTGTGGGTGTTGGTGTGGGTGTGTGTGTGTGTGTGTGTTGTGTGTGTGTGTGTGTGTGTGTGTGTGTGTGTGTGTGTGTGTGTGTGTGTGTGTGTGTGTGTGTGTGTGTCGTGTGTGTGTGTGTGTGTGTGTGTGTGTGTGTGTGTGTGTGTGTGTGTGTGTGTGTGTGTGTGTGTGTGTGTGTGTGTGTGTGTGTGTGTGTGTGTGTGTTTTGTGTGTGTTGTTACGACTAATTCACAACAAGAATAATAAATGAAACACATTCAAGTAAAAATCACTTTATGAAATGGGGTATTTCCCCTTTTTTCAAAAATAATTTACAATCGTTTGCAGACAAGCTTTTACAATTACACCACAAAGTAAATTACTTACAATGCTGGATGACAATCCGTAAATTCTTAAAAAAAGTAACAAACGACCAGATTCTGCTACATAAAATGTCCCATGAATCCTTAATTCGGAATGAAGCACAGGTAATCCACACGACGATGGCATACGCTGATCCAGAGTATTATTCCACTAATTGATGACAAGCGATCTGATCCAATATTCACAAATTATGGTCTCAATATTTACCCCAATGTTGCACAGCTGAATGACAGATATCCCCGATAATAATGGAGTCCGTCCAGATGATCCCAAATAATAGAAATCCAACTGATATGATGATAATTCCCAATGGCAGAGTGTAGCAGATATCTTAGATGAAACAATGTTGGGCATAACTTCACTATATATGATGACGGGTCTCACAAGTTGATATAGTATCCCTGAATTAAACCACAAAAAGAGTGCACAATCTCTTTTAGGCATGATCTAATCAGCTCTGATCATTTTCCATCCCCCACCAGTATATGTAGTGCGTGCCAGAAACAACAGAACCCTAAAACAAAGGTTTATTGTGCGGAAGCAATGGGGCGTTTTACTGTAGAAATGAGTTCACAATAAACTTTGACTTATGCTCTTTGAAATGATAAATTAAGCAAACTTATTCACTCATGCATCTCTGAGTACCATGTCTTTGAATAATTTAAAGTGAAAAATCATTTACTACGCTTTTTGGCTTTAACACTGTGCACACCAGCTGTCCATTTCTTTCTTTTCATGGAGTGCACAATGTCAAAGACAACAAGCGTAGCAAATGGTCTTTCATTTTAAATTCTTAAAGTCATGGTACTCAGATATGCATGAGTGAATAGATTTGCTTAATGATCATTTGAAAGAGCATAAGTCAAAGTTTATTTTGAACTTGCTTGTGCAATTATCCACCTCATTGCTTCCGCACAATAAGCCTTTGTTTTAAGGTTCTATTTTTTCTGGGGCGCACTGTATATCAAAACCCTTCTGATCTGGAAAAATCTTACGCCCGTGCATTCAATAGGCTCAATTTTGACAAACACTAAGTTTTTGTCATGGTGGTATTGTTTTATTCATTATATTCAATTGCAGCCCTTGCTTTGTCCAATAACGAAATTCACGTACAATCATCATCCATTTTAAAGAATATACCAATAAGACAGTCACACAAATTGATTTTTCATAGAGCTTATATGAAATTATAAGTAAGAAAGTTTAAACCAAATACGAAATCAATTCGTAAATGTATGTACCGGTTATATTTTTTCTGGCAGATGTGTTTTGTTTTGTTTTGTACTTCAATTTCATAATAAAATATAAATGAAAATTAAGGTTCCCAGTTTTTCACAATAAACCAGAGCTATTTTTGTACTTATAAGCACTATTTGACATTGACAGGGTTTCCTTTATTATCCTCATACCCTAACTGATGTCAGCACAAACCATGTCACAAAAATGGTACTTATAAACACCCACAAATGGTGCCCGAAAGTGGTGCCGCTGTTGTGATGAACTGATTCTGCAGGGAACCCTTTAAGAACTGTTTGTTTTTCTTAGACCGGTGTGCAGTGTGTCAATCCTAAAGTAAAGTATAGATGAGACAAATTGCACATTTTCGTTCGAGAAAAGGACAAATGGGGTACTGGGTCTCACAGCATGATTTCTAGCGCACTCTAGACCTTATACATTCCACAAAGAAAGTAGATAGTTTACTATAAAAAAAAAATCTGTTCTATTTCATCGGGTCATTTTATTGTAGAAATACATTTCCAAGTGTACTGAGAAACCTCCCTTAACGTCATGATTGGGGGAGGGTCAATTGATGTTTTGTCCCTCTTTGCTTATTACTGATGCGCACGCTTGAGTATGATGGCGTAGACAGATCCTCACACCTGGGGGATGATTTGCTGTCCAAAGGGGTCGATCATAATGCATGTTCAATTATGCACACACACACACACACACACACACACACACACACACACACACACACACACACACACACACACACACACACACACACACACACACACACACACACACACACACACACACACACACACACACACACACACACACACACACACACACACACACAACAACAACAACATACGACATACACACGTATACATACATACATACATACATACATACATACATACATCATACACATACAAACACACACTTACCTATTACTTAAAATTCACATACATTTATGTGGGTCAAATATCCAGCATGCATGGCTCATCTTATCTTTAAAAATTAACTTGCATAGAGGCGTCATAATACCTGTAACTAGGTGAATTTATGAAATGTATATCTATCAAATTTGAATAATTCTTTCTTTCATTCTCTCCATTAAACTTTGTTCGTATTATCTCTCGTTATAATAGGCGAAAGAAGAGAAGGATATGGCTTTTCATTGATCTTTCATATACGACAGTGAAAATAATGTTTGATGTGAAATAGTATAACAAAAAGTATCAATGTCACTGTCGACTTAGTTTCTAAAACATGTGAATGATGACAAGAAATTGATTATTAACAACATTTTGTCAATTTCGTAAAAAAAAAACATGTATATGTTCGTATAATACGAATATATTAAATGATGTAATTATTCTAAACAAGCAGAGAAAATCTATATACAGACTTACAATTTATAATATTTCTACTACTTTATTTTGTGTTAAGCAGGCAAACAAAAATTTCGATTGTGTTATACCTTTAAACATGTATTTTAAACATTCTCAAAAAGATGTACATCACACGTGGAGTAGGCTGGGAAAATTCCCGAGGAAAACCAAACAAGAAATACCGAGAATGAAACACAACGGCTGGTATTCTCGAAAGCAGACTAGCTTATTCCTATGACTAACTCTGGAATGTTAGTCGCCTATTTCACAGAACACCACTTCAAACAATGTTAATTTATTTGATACAACTTTTTACCACTGTAGATATGTTGAGTCTGAACCTCAGTTTCTCCTATACAACGTATGAAATTCGGCAGGAATATACACAAAATAGCGATTGAAATCATTTCGCAAAGTTCTGTAATAACATCAATTTTATGCTGATGAACACAATTTTTCAAAAGTGATAAATACAAGTGTAAGATCATTTTACAACCACATTTTTGAAAACCCACTAACGAAAAATTGGTTGAAACATGAGGATATAACAAATTTTCTGACGCAACATAAAATTCAGCATCAGAATGTCCTTTTAAAATTATTTTAGTTTTTAATTTTCGCCGGTACATTTGGCAAAATGAGTAATAAATTGAGTATAATGACCTAATGTCAAGTTGAATATTTAAAATATACATGATTTACATCCCACTTTTTTTTTGGGGGGGGGTAATGTAACATGAGGATTCCATTATGTATATAATTTTTCAGTTGGGGCGTCTATTGGACTAATAGATATATTTTTTTTTTATTTCTCAAAGAAGATGTCTATATTATTTTTAAAAATGATAAGTAAAATGTAACCAAATTAACTAATATATTGGTTGATATGTGTCTCACCGAATACTTGGTTTAAATTGAACAATAATTTGGTCAAAGTTACCACATAGTCGAAGTCAAACTATGTTTTTCAAACTGCTAAATCAAAATATTGGTTTCGGTGGCTAAAGAAGTATGAGATACGAGATCAATACGGCTGTGGACATAAACTGTTTCTTTCGATTTGTCTTCCACATTTTTGTTGACTATAATTATCATGAATTATGACAAGAATTATTAAATCGCTCAACAAAATCCGCATTGGAATACCACCCTCAACATGCTCAATGGGTCCATGCGTCCTTTGTGTTTATAATGTCAGTGCCACACTGTTGTTTTTTTTTTCTGTTTGTGTCTAATGATACCAATCGACTCAACACACCAAGCTGACCACCCCTGTCTGTGTCAATGGAGCACGCCGGAATCGTGTTGTATATTTCCCGTATGCTATTTTTAGTTCAGTTGTACCAGTCTGTATTGCTGCAAAATGCCCGCCTATACAGCGTGTATCAAAAAAGAGTAGACACTTAGTAAAAAAATATTAAAAATTGTTTTCGTGATTTTGGGATTATTTTTTGATATGAGTATTTTACCTTGGATCTAAGCTATCTGA
>JZLH01S0602669.1:9734-22842 GCA_001188425.1 Eucidaris tribuloides | reverse complement strand
AGCCTTTAAAGAGTGCAAAATCTACAGTACCAGTGATGCCTTCTCCTGACCTTGTCTGTTTCCTCCCATAGACTTCTGTGTTACAGGTTCTGACTATTTTATACTCAGCGCTGAGTGATAAATCAGGAGGGGATGTTTATTCATGCATACAGTGCCAGTGGAGTATCACCTTCCATACTTTTGTATGCAGGATGTCTATTTGTCCATTTAAACTTCTTTATAAAGCTCAGTATATCAAGTTGACATTTTTTAAATTTGAAGTTGCACAATGTTGGCTTGTGTGCTTTAACCCTTTGGAGACGATTTGATTTCACAATAACACACATTTTCCATAGACCCTCACACGAGTTAACTCATACTTAGTCTCTACACGGGTCAATCTAAAAGACAGCTACATGTACCATTCAAGCATGCTGTCAAGACCAATGGATCTGTGCAACATTGGTGCACTATAATCAAATCTTCTAGTAACCTTATATAAAGGACACCAGATTGGATTGAAATGGCAAACTTTCTTCATATACCTGCGTCCATTACTTTGGCCTAAGTTTATAATGTCAAAACAGTCTTGAGGTACACTTGTTGATATCTTACCATAACACAATTTTTTGAAATGCAGATGCATGTCAAGAATTATCCATTGAATACCAATGTGCAGAATGTGTAAACTTAAACCCTATATTAACTGGGGGGGGGCGGGTGTGGGGGCAGTCAATTTGACCCCCCCCTCCTCGCAGAATTTGCGACCATGCCGCGCCAAAATTTTTTGATCGCGTCGCCTCTCTGGACTTGTTTACTTTCAAGTCTTGCGCATCTTTTGGGACCTTTTCGCGAAATCGGACGTACTGTTACGACGCTGCTGCGACTTTATACATGCATGTCAACCCAAAAATTGCGTTGAAAACGTGATTTCGTGTACAAAATCAATGGACAATTGTGTTTTCAGCCAAAATCATAAAAATGCTATGATTATTTTGCTTTTACTCGTTGAAATGAATTAATTTTATGCTGTTTACGATTGCAAAAGGTGTCCCAACAATTTCATGCGAAAAACAATAAAAAACAAAAAGTCGAAAAAACAAGGAAATACATAAGAAAATTCACAACAATAAACATAATTAAAAAATTAATTCCAATTCGGCCAAATCTTTTATGTAGATAAGGTTGTCGAAAATGTCAGAATGAATATTTCCACCAAAAATATAGAGTTTCTACTAGCTATTGTAGTGAGTTATTAGGGCGAAACAAATAGTCGAAAACAGGAAAATACATAAAATTCACAAAAACAATAATAATACAATTAAGAAAGTTAATTTCCAATTCGGCAAATCTTTTCTGTAGATAAATTGTAGAGCAAATGTCAGAATGATATTTCCACTCAAAATTAGTTTCTACGAGCTATTGTAAGTGAGTTATAGCGAGAAACATAATTTCATGCATTATTAGCATAATTAAGTACTAAAAGTAGAAAAAAATAATTTTTGAAGTTTTACATCCGAGCTCTATGCGATGCACAAATTTTCTGGTATCGCGTGAATCGGGCGGCCAGAGGATCTGAGGGGGGATGAAATCTGAACCTTCCCCCACCCCCCCCGTCAAACCTGCGTCTGAATAGCCAGTATAAAATAGGGTTAAAGTAAATGACATGATTGGGGGTAGTCTTCAAGTTGGCGTAAAAACTATTCCAGAATCAAGTAAATATGCAAAAAGGAGTTCTGCATGGAAAATTTTATTGTCAAAAGTTTTAAACAGGAACTACATCAGTATGCCTTTAACAGTCAAATTTATTGTGTAGCTTTCTATGGCGAGTCATTTTCTCTTGGGCCATGAAAGAAATTCAGTACTGGTATGTTCACGGTTGATTCTCGTTCAGTAAACTAATTCAGACAATCCTTCCAGCTCAGAAGGATTACACCCAGTTAGTGTTATAGACTGGTATATCTTTCAACCAGTTTGGTTTAAGAGGCATTCTTTATTTCTCCAATCATGTCAACTGCCTTTAAACCAACACTTCCTCATCACAGACTGAGGTAATATATACTTAAATGCATTTGGCGGGAAACATTGCACGGTCCGTTCCCTCATCATTCTGATCAGACAGAGCTTGGTCATCCCTGCTTGAAACAAGTGGAGCTATAATATTCAGGTGACAATCAAATAGTTCTTACTCTAGCAATTGCGAGCAAAGGCTTGTTTTCTCTCTGCAGTGATTTTTGCTCTCTGCCTGATATTTGCCAAATTCTTCAGGCCGTGCAAACTTTGTAGACTGAAAGCAGTACACCAGAAACAGGATTAATTGAACAATCATTCATCTGACTAATCATTTTGTGCCATTTGTGTTACAAGATAATAAATAAATAAAATATTTGGACTCGAGCACGTGAAGGTTAACTCTCACACAGCGTCTACTCATTGATAATTGGATATATTTGTCTACAACTTTCTACTATTGAATAATTATGTGAGTACTGCATTGATCAACCCTGACACACTGGAGATATTAGGAATATCTTTGAAGACTTATCTCTTCGAAAGTTGGTTCCACTTTCATGACTCAACGTAGTAGATTTTACTTTCTAGTCCCCACCAGGTATATGATGTGGTTTAGTGCGCATTTATCTTCACAGAAGCCTCATCAATGTCAGGAGACTGATTATCAGCTAGTTAAAGGGAGATACTGGGTATAGTGCCCTTCCTATGTACTTGACTACGGTTATACAAGAGTGATGTCTTTTTGTGTTTACTATATCTCTTTATTGTTCTGTTCTACTATTCAATCATGACAACCCGATATTACTAAATCTTTGATAAAGCGAAATCTTCAAGACAATGACATCTGAAAGCATCAAAGAAGCGGTTGAAGCAGACCTGTGCGAAACCAAATTTACAGGAGGTGTTTAATCGTCCATTGAAACAAGAAGGTATGATGTGTAGGACCTCCATGTAAATTTGAACGCCTGTGAAAGAGACTCACATGACATGAAAAAGAAGAGAAAGTGACCTCGAAACGACATATTAAAGCACTGAAGGATCACTTTGAAATACAATTTTTTTTCGGGGCTTCATTTTTAGACCTTATCAAAGACACTAGCATAGAGGATTATGTAGCTCACAGTTTTTATGTGCATCGCCCTCAAAGTGGATCCAAATTATTATAAGTGCATTTACTTTGTCCATATCAGTTCAGAGCTTATATTCTATATTTTAAAGACACTATATTACATTGTGGAAGCCCCATTTAAAACTTGTCAAACTTTGCTATCTGACATATCTGACAGTGTTTGAATGGACAAATAAACACCCTAGAACACAAAAGTTCAGACAGTTATGCTGTAAAAATGTGTAAAATGTGTACAGATAAAAATTGACACATGAATTATTGTTGGCCGACAACAATTCTGCAACACAGCAGTTTGTGAAGGAAAACTGGAATGGTCGCTCAATGATTTTCAATTTCTAAAAGCACTTAAAGATCATTTTGAACTGAATTTTTTTCAGGGCTTTATTTTTAGACCTAATCAGAGACACTGGTAGCATAGGGAATCATGTAGCTCACAAAATTTCCATGGGAATTTTCGGAAATTTTCTGGAAATATTAGAAATTTTCAGCAACTTTCGGAAACTTTGCATATTTTCGTACATTTAGCATTTGACTTTCAAAATTTAAATAATCAGTCATCTAATATCAGAAATGTGATATCAAAACATACATAAGGTAGGAGATTAAAGCTATGTAAAGTCAAACACTGATTTATGTTTATTTAGTTAAATTATGAAACATTACTTTACTAATTATATGTGTCTGGCTTTTACAATATGTGCATAAAGCTCAACCAGCCGAACTTACACACCAGATGAGATGGTGTAATCCATCTGTTAAACGTTGCTCAAATTTGTGAATTAAGAAAAAGATGGAAAAGTCCACTCTTGGAAATAGACATTTCAGCGGAATTTTCACTTCAAGCACATGCACTGCACACATTTTACATTACAATGTGAGATCAGATCAGGGCCGTTGATCCATGTTTCGGATTGGGGGGGGGGGTGGGGCAAAAGTGAAAAATGTCCAAAATTTTTGGCGTGCTCCTTGTGCCAAATTGTAATACGGAATTTTGCGCGAGAAGCGAGCCGAAAAATTGGCGATTTTGTATGTTTAATAGTATTTTTATGCAATGTGTACCGGTAATGGTTTTATAGTGCTTTCCAATGCTTTTTAAAACACAATGCATATTATAGATTTTTCAAATTGTCAAAATTATTGGGGGGAGGGAGCAAATCGATATGTTTGACCCCCCTCCCCCCCCCCATTCGACGCCTCTGGATCAGATAGATAACATCGTGTAGACTACAGTGTACGTCTCGACATCCATGGATTTGTAATGTGTGTACTGTGTAGTTATATGTTCATTTGGGTTGATTTTTTTTTCCTGATGATAGGCTCAGGCAAGCCAAAGGAGAAGCAAAAAAACATTTTATTCATGTGATGATGTGCTATAGAACTACATGTAGCCTACTACTGATGAAATTTTCCACAAATAAAATAATTTACCATTAAATGTGAGAAAAATGAAAATTACTAAAATTCCCAAAATTCTTATAAAATGTATGTATACTTGAATTTTTGTTTCATTCACAGACACTTCGAGGAGAAATAGAACTTGTGACTGATCCACTTCTGGTACTTTGGCGAGTGATCTTCTATCAAAAATTTATTAGAATTTCAGCAAGTATCTATGGACAGGAGGCAAGTCACAATGACTATAAAAGAAAATTGAAGTGATTTTAACGAGACAATCATTTTCAATTTGTGGCATGGATATGAAGGGTACAGTGTGCAAATCAGTTTGTGGAGCGGCTTAAAATGGTATCAACCATATCTTGTAATTCTCGGTATTCGCAATATGGTGGCACCTCCTATTAGGTCCAACGAACAGGCGAGAATCTTCATTGCCTCATGGGAAATAGTAGTTATCATGAAGCCTAGCCACTGTACATAAAAAATACATGCTACTTATTTCTTTGCAATATTGAGAGAGTTTTCGTTGAATTCTTCCTCTGCGTTTGCCATGGTTTTCATTTGCAAAGCATCAGAATGCTATTCACACACTGCCAAACTTCATAATTGGGAGAAATACCCATGGATGAAAAATATAATGTGGGTGAAATGGCCATGCAACAACGCTGCGGCAGAACTGATGTCGACCCGAAGTGGGAAATTGGCCTGTCCGCTGGACCCAATAGGTGGCGCAGCGCACTGTGTTGTGAAGCATCTGTGCATTCTCGGTTGTATGATGTTGCCGACACGTAACAGTCTACATACATGTAATGTGATGATGACATGTAAGTTCAGCTCTTTCTTGTTATCGCATCAGTGATGGCGCAAACACTCAAATAGTCTACGCATATGAAATTTGATAGTGGCATCGACATCAACTATTTCTTGTAATTGCATCATACATCCTTTTCTGCATCAATGATGGTGCAAACGTGAAACAGTCTACATAATTTGATGACGAAAAGCGACTTTAACTATTTCTTGTGATTGCATTTGTGCATTCTTGTTTGCATCAAAGTGATATGATGGTGACATTTCTGGACTACTTCACTGTGCCAGGCAGCGGGACTTGTCAATATGAATTCAATATCGAAGGTTAATTTTAGGGGGAAGTTTTGTTAACAATAACACTTAAAACATCTAACACTGTTTAAAAAAAGAATATGTATACACTATACATTAATCATGTATCATTGTTCATCATTTGCAAGTTAAGAAAATTAAAAGCGTGTCAAGATTCATGTAATTCTGATGGTTGAGTGGTCCAGCCATATTAATTTACTTTCTGGCTATCGACTATTTGGATTAATAAAGTGGGATGTAGAGAAAGATAACGTTCTTTATTTGCCTAGATGAGGAAAATGTTCAGTTAATATGTCAAACATTTACTTGTTAAAGGTTAGTGACATGATTGGAAGCACTTGAAAATGCCTCAAGAATGAAATGGGTTGAAATATATACCAACTAAACATCAGCTGGAGTGGATCTCCTAGCTAGAAGGATTTGTATTGAATTTGTTTACTTAAAGAT
Source organism: Eucidaris tribuloides (assembly GCA_001188425.1). Lineage (NCBI taxonomy): Eukaryota > Metazoa > Echinodermata > Echinoidea > Cidaroida > Cidaridae > Eucidaris > Eucidaris tribuloides. Next base: position 16,757 of record JZLH01S0602669.1, on the reverse strand, counting down.
TGTGTTATTGATTTGCACGTCAAAAAACATCTATATGAATCAAATCAGCTGAAATCATATCCAATGTGAAGATTAATACAGGGCACTCATCGCGTTGATAACGAACAACGCTTACAACGAAATTTCGATACAACGAAGTAAATAGTCTGGTCCGCAAAATCATACGCATTGAAGTCTACTGGCGGAAAATTTGGTTAGCAAAACGTACACGGCTATAGCGAAATTCCCGTTAAGAACGAAGAGCGCATTTCCGAGCCGCAATGTTCAATAAAATACAATAAGAAATGCCGTTCCAGTTAACAACGAATAGAAGATTCTGGAAAGTAATGCGAGCGACACTTTCATCGCCTCGCGTTGTGATGCGACGTGGATGAGAGCAATGAATAGAACGGTTTCTCGAACTGCACCGCAGAAGCGTCGAGGAGCGGGTGGGGGTGTGTCTCAAATACTTGTTATGATTGTGAGAAACTTACATTGCACCGGAGAAATGAGCTAGTAAGTGAGTGTGAACTATTGGAGTGCAAATCATTGCTGCGTTGCATTTGACCATGCTGTTAGTGATGATTTGGCTTAGAAGAGGTGTAACGAATACCGTACTTTGATATGCTAGGCGGCTGGGTGAAAAAAAAAGGGAAAAAAATTGACCATGACGAAACGGGAAAGTACAGAGAAGTCAGTGTGTTATCTTTCTTTCACTTTTTATGCCTACCCACGCAGTCGCGGAGGCATTAATTTTTCTTTTTGCGTTTTATTTTTCTTTCCTCTCATAATTTATCTTTCTTTCTCCTTATTTTTATTCTCTTTAGTGCTGTTCTTTTCTCACTTTTTCACATTTCGTTCTAATATTTTTAAGCATGTAATATCTCCCTCAATGTATTTCTGTCAATTCCGTTTCAACGTTGTTTTTTAGCTTGTTTATTCGGCTCTAAGACTCTTGTTATTCTCTTTTCACTTTACGCATGCTTCATAAAATGATCGATCATGTATGGCATTTTGTTCTTTGTGCATTCAATGTGTTTATAACTGTAACTTAATCTTATAACTAAGGAGTATGTCTTTTAATATACAGTAAACTAAAGTATGTTAAATAATGGAGAAAACATGTATTGTTCTATTTACATCCTTTGTATCCATGACTTCATTAAGACTGCTAACGGCTTAGTGGGTTGTGTATTGTGTTGTTGTTGTTAGAATGAAAGGGTACATATATACAATGAGTCGCAGAACATGAGTTCAAATAGTTTCATACCCAGTTCGTCATTCTTAAAGAAATGAGCTTATTTTTGGCTGCACGAGATTCCTTCACGGCACTGTTCTCACCAGTTCATCTCAAGTTGGCAGACAGCCGTTGAAAAATGTTCGTCTCCAGCCTCCTCAACAACCGTACAAAAAGTCTTCCACGCATGCTAAGGATGACAAAGTCTCCGGGCAGAATGTGGGCGGTGCATGTCCACATTCTCCTTCCTCTGCCTCCATGTCACTCAATCTCTCATGCTCATCTCGGTGTGTGTGCTTGTATGCACTGACAAGCTCGCTCATCCGTGGGAGCACTGACCCAGCGAGGCTGCTGCCGCTGCGGCCAAAAATGGAGAAGGAGATTGAAGCAGGCTGGATTTGCATAAATGTTCGTCTCATGCCTCTGCCGCAGAGCCATCCGCTCCCATCAGCGTGCGTCTACCTCGACTGTCATCACCGCCGCGACGCGGATTTGATTGCTAAGTCGCTGCACCAATGTTGTCTGGCGAGATGATGGACGCTTGGATGTCGGGATGCCGAGTTCGTGACTGGTTTCATTGCGTACGACCGCTTGAAAACCGCCCTTACTTGCGAAACAATTGGCGATGCAGACGTCCGTACACTTCTTGCCATGGTCAGCATGCGTCATGTCAAATGTGCGTCCTTGATGCCACGGGGAGGGGACTTCTCCTGCCTGCATAGCCTTCTCAGAAGGACGTTGACCAGGCGCTTCGTATAGTAAGGTCTTAAAGCTCATGATCACCCCTTGATCCATTGGTTGCAGCTTTGAGTGTGTGTCGGAGGGAAGAACTGGAGAATGAATGCCTTCAGCCGCTGATTTTGATGGGCCAGAACAATTATCTATGAAAGGAGGATTTTACCCGGTTCTTAGGCTGAAAATTTGCATCGAAGGCCATTCACCCATAGATACAAACCTTCGCGTGTTCATCCACGGCCTCTTGTTCCTCGATAGTCACGGGAATGAACGGACATCGCTTAATGAGATCGTGGTTGTTTAGATTTTCCGATCACTCAATGTTTTAGTTCTCGACTACCATCCATATTGCGCAGACGGCATTCACCGTTACTCGTGTCCATTGCTTTTGGCTTGTTGCGACATGGCAGCTCCTCTCCGGCAAAACCAAGTGACCTTACTGGAGTCAGCACGATAAAACAAATCCGTCCATCAGCATGTAAAATAACCTTTTATCATATGGTGCGGGATGATGCAGTAACTCTCGTGGCCGCCAATGTCGACTACGTCTTCGTCTACTCCAGCCTCTCACAACCTAGCAAACGACGCAACTGTTGAATAACAATGGCGGTCTTTAACCTCGAATCAACCATGCCGGAGCTTGCTGAAAATTTCGGTCCCATCATTTTAGCAAGATGTTCTGCCTTTTCCCGTACCAACGGTCCACTGAAGTCGCAATTCTTGGCCCGCAATATCAAGGAACCATTCGAAGACGGCCTCCTCCACATCCAGTCACATCTCAACCCGCCGAAAAATCGTTGCGTTTCGGTCCCCAGTTTCGATGTTACATAACTGAGCGACGATTGGTCCCCACTAGATTTGCTAAGATGGTCGATAGCGACTGGGTCGGATTGCATACGTTCGCCGGCTAGCAGTCGATTGCTTACTGACCCGCATCTACATCTCTCAAAATATTGAACTGTCTCCCAAGCTAATTGACTGCCGCTTTTCTGCGCGGTATTCAGGAGAACCATGATAAAGATATGTTTGAACGTCATAATGTCGTAATAACTGATGGAAGCAAAGGTTTTGGGAGAGTGAACGTCCCCATAAGAGCTTCAAACTTACAAGGCAAGAAAGTTATCTGATGCAAATGAAACTCTAGCTTTCTAACCTCCCATGGCATTGGCGGTACCCATAGTTGGGAATGTTTTATGATTATACGTTCATTATGGTTTTATACGAGAACATATGAATCATATTATACAACATATATTATAGAATTCATACTACAATATAAATAAACTCATTTTTGAAATTTGTTTGGCAAAAATCAGTTTTGCTTTAACACAAATTCAATGTATCAGCCACCTCCCCTCTCCAAGTTTTGTTTGAACAGTCCGCTCGAATGAAAGTTCGATTACATGGTTGCTAAGCCCTTCAGAATACTCAGCCTAACCATACGGCATTAGATACACCCATTACATGCAGCTTTACGTTAACATCCATAAGTCCCTTCATCTTCTACCATTAACTCCTCAGCTAACTTGCTTGTCCCCCCCCCCCCCCCCACGCCCGCCTCCGTGCACATCCCTGCACACCGCTCACAGTCAACCATATGTATTTTGCTAATCAGCTCAATAAGCCATATCAACGATGTAGCCTACTGCGAACGAACAAATGATGTCTAAGAAACTGGCTATTTCTCGGTATGGTCGAGTTAGATTTTACGTATCAATTTCTGCATTTATTGTTTGTTAACGTAACTATGTAAAAGAGTTTACGTGTCGGCCTTCGTACACTATACATGTGGTTATGCAGAGTGTTTTTATACTGAATTGTTAGCAATAAGAACGAAAATCATGACTCCTAGGTTAGGAAGCTTAACATTCAATCACGCGTATTCGCAACAAACACTAACTTGCTCCATGGTCGAGTGGCGGTAACCGTGGTGCGCAGCGATAGAGGTAGGGAGGGGAGAAATGTGATAGCATTACATGCGGTGACAGCTAGATGGGGGCAGTTAATGAAGTGCCACGGAGTTGATTTAAACACGGATAATGATCGGCAAGAACCGAAAACTGATCCGACGGACTGCAGACTCATAAAGGGAAGCGTGAAAGGATCTAATATGCGGACTGATAAATAAACGAAATTTACAGAGACAAGAATAGATGCTGCTTGAATCACAAAACCATTGACGGCTATTTATAATTACCTTGTAAGCGAAATTTCAGTTTAATTGCAACTTAAACGCAGCATGATTCCAACTGCAATTAGCCTGAACAATTATTACGGGTGTTATGCGTTGTCCAAATAATAAACTAAAAAACTTAAATAGATCGTCGGAAAAATGAATAGAAAGAAGGCATCATTTATGAACAATCTAGTAAGTCGGGACCCAGGTGCGAGCTTCTGACATTGAAAGCGCTTTTGCAATTCGGTAGCGCTGTATCTACCACGTCAATAGCCCATGTTTACATTGTTTACTTGTGTAAAATTGTGGTGCCCTTCGCAATCGGCGGTACTATTACAAGTACATTTTGAGACATTAAACATGATTTTTTTAAGTTTTGGTTATTTGCGTCCTCGATAATCCCGGCTATAATCATCATCCGGCGCATTCACCCGCTACTATGTCAATTAATTGTCGGCGATTCAATTTCGTCGTTCTCTAAAAAATCGTTTTTGATTTAAAAGAGTAGTACGATCCGATAAGTACTAAATGATCTAGATTTATGCGCAGTTCGAATGCCGTAACATCGCATTTACCCCTTTATAATAACGCACAATATACCATGGACAAGTGAAATAAGACAGCAACACACAAAATTCATCGTTTCATCGTAAGGTTTATTTGTCGTTAACAACGAAATTGTCGATATAACGAAATAAAAAAGCGCGTCCCGAGACTTCGTTAACGGAGTGCCCTGTAATAAATAAACACCCTCTCATAGCATGACTTGGGGTAGAAATTTGCAGTTGTTAAAATCTGACTGGTTAAATACTTCATCCTTTTCATTTGCTCAGGAGCAAATGTTAAAAAATGCCGCAAGACGTCAAACAGTGGCACCGATCCGTTCCAAAATGGTCCGATCAGCCCGTAGCCAATGTCGCGCAGGGGACAGCCGTTACCAATCAGAGGGCTTGCGCTCCTGCCTTGGCTACGGTGCAAGTAATCCGTGAACGCATTGTTGAGGCAAAATTGAAAGCTCACAGAAAGAACACATTCGGTAACATGTCGTTATTAGTTTTTCTTCATTAAAAACAACAAATTTCATGACGTGTATGGATCTCAGACCTTTCAACACACCAATTGTAAGTATCGATAAACTAACGTTAGTATTGATAATGAAGGTAATAATGGGAACTTGCACATCCCTAACCACAATCTTTAAGGAGAATCAAGCATGAACATACTAGGATTTTAATTTTATCGGGGCACAATAAAAATAAAACCCATAGAGAGCCACACAGCGTGTTTGCCTGCCACGAGAATTATTGACAATAGTTATTTTAACTCAATATTATTTTGACTCAATGTTTGACTACAAGATTTTCACAGGAGAATCCTTGCATAGTTTACTTGATTCTAGAGTAGTTTCAGCCCAAGTTGAGGACTACTCCCAATCATGTCATTTACCTTTAAGCCTTGTGGCATAAAATTCAGCAAGCTTTAGATAAATGGATATCACAGGTATGGAATCAATTTTATACACATGGAATTATAGCACGGGAAGACCCTGGGAAGTAATTTTTTAAAGTCCAGAATATGTTTATTATTTTTATTTTTGGAAATGCTGATTTAACCCCTTGGGGACGACGGGCTTGTACAGAAGCCCAGTACATTGCACACTCAGAGACGACGGGCTTCTACAGAAGCCCAGAAAATATAACAAAAATTTTGGTCAAACACTGGATAAGCGGTAGAGTTTTATTGCTCCATGTGTCTGTCCCAAAAATTACACATTTTTGTCCACTATAGAGTGAGACAATAAATATTCTGTAAATGATTTTATAAGAAAACATGGGTTTATATCCCCTTCAAATCCAGCCACGTGCAAATCGATTCGTCTCTCAATGAACAACAGTGCCATATAGCATCGAGCCCAAGGGGTTAACCCTAATCAGGCTGGGTTTTTTGGCCTATGCCATATCTGGGGGGGGGGGAGGGGCGGAATTCCGCCCCCCTTGGAATCTCGGCCGTCGATCGCAGCCGAAATCGCACGCACGCGTTACCCATCACGTAATGTACAAGACTGTATAGTTAGTAATCCAGGAATAAGTATATCATATGAAGTATGCTTATTTAATGCATAAATCATAATTAAGCTGTAATTCACTAATTATCCCTATTTAACTGGGTCTATTTCAGGACGGGTTTTACTGGGGGGGGTCAATTGACCCCCGCCCCCGAGATATCGGCCGCCGATCGCGCGATCGCGCAGAAAGTTGCGCGCGCATAGTAGCCGGATGCTAAATCTCACGAATGAATAGTAAAATTTGCAAAAAATTATTTTTCTATTTTTTAAGTAATGTATTATGCAATAAGTGTATTGAATATTTTGCTTTTCGCCTATAACTCACTATGACATCTAGTAGAAAATGCTAATTTTTGGTAGAAAATATCTCATTCTTGACATTCTAACATTATCTTACAAAACATTTGCCAAATTGGATCTTTTTTGTATTCATTGTTTGTGAATTTCTTATGTATTCCTTGTTTTTTCGACCTGTTGTTTTCTATTGTTTTCGATGTAAATATTGTTGGGACACGTTTGCCATCATAAAGCATAAATTAATTAATTTCAACAAGTAAAAGCAAATAATCATACATTTATGCATTCATCTGGCTGAAAAACACAATATCGCCTATTGAATTTTCACGAATCACGCTTATTGAGGCAATTTGGTTGACTAGCATGTAAAAGTCGCGCAGCGTCGTATCGTATGTCCGATTCTTCGGCGAAATGGTCTTCAAAAGATGCGGCAAGACTTGAAAGCTAAAAGTCGGCGAGCGATCGACGGTGAAAAATATTTTGCAGGGCGCATGTCGCGGCGAAACTCGAGGGGGGGGTCAATTGACCCCCCCC
>JZLH01S0602668.1:0-10340 GCA_001188425.1 Eucidaris tribuloides | reverse complement strand
CTTCTCATTCACGTGAGCAAATCTGCACCCGAGCCCATAGCGACACCATCCAGATCGGGCAAAGAATTTGCAAACAGCTTGCCGAGATGCTGGCACAGATACCACTGGCACTGGCCCTGCATCTCTCGTCTCTTTCTCCTTTGCATCTTCATCGACTTTAGCAACCGAGATGGGTTGAACTTGATTGACCTGTTCTGGTTTGCTTAGCTGAATATCATCTTTCGATTTTGATGATGGATTGGAATGCAAGTATCTACAACGAGAACCAAATCTACACCAACCGGTCTTTTGGAAAAATGAACAAACCTTTCTTCCACTTTGGCTTGATCTTCCTCCACTCGCACTCTCCTCAAGATCTGACTTTCTTTTTAATTCTGCATCTTGGCTGTTTGATTCAGACTGATTCGTTGTAGGTTGATGTGCACCAGAAGTTACTTGCGATTTCCCTCGTCGAGTATTGGGATTATCAGGATTTACTGTTTTACATTCGGTATCCACTTCAGAATTTGCACCACCAACAACAGGAGTTTTTTCAACAGGACAGCATGATTCAGTCGTACACTCACTGACACTCGTGGTAGCAGAAGTTGAAAGGCCGTCGGACATGTCTTGCTTCCTCACAGCGCTGGTTGTTGAGATGACAACTGAAAAATCTTGGCTCATTTGTTGTATTTATGCAGTTGGTGCATGTCCTGTGACACGTAGTGGAGTACAAAACATGTTTCACAGGTATGTCGCAATATCGAGCAGCTAGCAGTCGTGCACAGCTGACTCCGAGTTGATCAACACGCTACCGGCGTGGCGCTAGATTTACCATTGTCAATCTAAAGGTGTTTCACTCAATAAAATTCACATTATTCGAATATAGTATTTAATTAATATTTTTGAGGTTGAATAAATTCTATTTACTAAAACAAATTCAAAAATATTCATTTGGCGTCAAGATTACGATGGTGTTTTATATTAATCATCTTGTACATTGCATCTTAATTGGTCTGGCACCCAGCTTCGCGAAGCAGCCGACGTTTTGTATGTAGTCTAATATCAAGACCAATAAAACTAAAATTTAATTTAATGATCACAGTTAATAACAGATGTATCACCTTATCAAAACTTACGACTGTATTTAAATGTAGTTATTTGCTAGTGCATCCATTATATATAATTGGCAATTACGTATAATGAATTTAAATTCTCTGTTAACAAGATTCGTTGAGGCCGTAACAAATAAAAGACTAGATTTTGAGTCCATGCAGAGAGGACCCACCCACCCCCTTCGTCCATATGCATATTGTTACAAAGTCTTGCGCAATTATGTCCAAAGTCGATGGCCGACAAGGGGCCGACAATTTTTAATGTGTTTACAACCCGGGGGGGGGGGGGGCACTGTCATTCCAAGGTGTACACGACTTAATTACCCTGCAGGTATATATTCAATATAAACGGATACAATTACTTTGAGGGAGGGGGGGGGGACGAGTATGAGGTGAATTCTCGGGGGGGGGGGGTGCAAAAATCTGGGCGAAAATATAAAAAAGACCATTTCATGAATTATAGGGCCTACTCTTTATCATGCAGCCTAATTGCCATATTTATACTTAATTTCATATTTTGTAAACTCCCGCAATTCAGCCTTTCGCGAATAAAAAAATAATGCTGCATGTTCATGATTTTCTGTAATTTGACCCGGTATTGTGATAGGGGCTACCACGTCATGCCCCCGCACCCTTTCGGCGTCGGCCCTGTTTAATCATGGAGGTAGTTGGTTTAAATGATGAGGCACTTAAATCAGATATGTATAATGTTATGTCTGTTAGGACACAATCAAAGTTTTCGTGCACAAACAGCCGTATTTTATTTATTTTTTTTTTAAACGAGCAAATAAGACAGGCCTATTGCCGCCTCTCTCATTTAACGCGGGGTGAAATAAAAAGTAGGTTTATAATTATTACGTCTATCCGGTTTATGGGAATTTATCCCGAGTCCCCCGCCTTTTAGAGAGCAGGGGTAGGCTGGGGGGACTGTGCACCCCCCCCCGCAGAGGCCATAGGAGATTCCACCCTATAGCAAAAGAAATTTTGCACACCTTTTTGCTTTCAACGCACGATTTCTCATTTCAGTCTAATCCTAGATGTGCACTCCTTCCGTTTATTCCACTCTCCGAGGTGTGAATCCCCATGCTGCAACGCCTACGCCTTTGGAGAGAGTGAGTGATTCTATTACTTTTTTTTTGGGCGTGGCTATCGGCGAATAAAAAGTCTGAAATATAACCCTATTGTGAATTCATGATTTTGATGAAGTAGTATGTAACAGTTGTTATAGTGTTCAAGTAAGTTCTTCGGAACTAAAATAAAAAACCAAGCCAACGTGGTATTTTATGAAAGCTGTGACGCAGCCGTTTTTTATCATTTTCCTTTCGTCTTTTATTTGATCTTGTTTGATATATGTGCTCTTTTAAATGAGTGAACATGTTCATGCTTTGTTATAAAAAAAATAATTTTGTGGAATTTAGTCGGTGATTTTCAGTTTGAGTGGAAGACAAATACATTATTGTTGTGTTTTTTCCACTCATTTTTGAGTTAACTCCCGGTATCAATAGAGAAGGTTATCACAGTATATGTTTCCTTTGTAGTAATCGGTTTTAATTCTGGTTAGTCCGACTACGAGGGTGCCGGATTTTCTCGCACTCTAGACATTGTCTTATCCTCCTCACTTTATCCTATTCGAGTTCAGGTGTTCCTCCTCAATCTAACCTCCACTCTTCTCCACCACTTCTTCTTCGATAAATTGCGTCTTCGGTCGCCCCTTTCCTTCTGACCACCACCTTCACTCAGCGCCTTCTGCACAACATGATTCAACATCTCCTCACACTGTCTACCACGTATCAAGGGGTAGGCTGGGATGCCACTGAGGTGCACGTGACACCGCGAGCATAGGAGGTTCGCCCTGGAGAGAAATGAAATTTGCCACTTTTTTCCTTTCAGCGGCCTGATTATCATTTTTAGTTCCCTCCCTAAGATTATGCGACTTTCCCCCATGTCAAGTTTGTTCAATCTAAATAATATATCGCAGATCTCATGTCAATTTAGTTCCGCCTCACCAAAATGTGCACCTCCCCGTGCCCAAACCAGCCTACGCCCCTGTACTCCATTTGCTTTCACCATCTGATCCACTGTTTCTTCCAAACCCAACATCTGCATCAAATCCTCAGTCTTCTTCCTGTCTATCAGCTTTATACCACGCATCGCTCTCACCATTGCTCTCCCAATCCGTCTCAGAAGCCACATCTCGTTTTCACTCAATCACCACGTCTCACTCCCACACAATATCGTCGATCTCATGCAATTCCTGTAAACTAATCCTTTCATTTTCAGAGGAAACCTTTTCCCATATAACAACTCTCCGCATTCCCTAAACTTCACCCATCCAAATCTTGCCCTCGCTGTCACAGCAGTCCCGCACCCTCCGTATTGTATGTTGTAATGATTATTTTTTTTTGTTTCTTATATGCCACATTTCATTATTTTATGATACATTTTAATAATTTGATGAAATTTTAATTATTACACTATTCTATTCTTTGTGTGGAAAAATGAGCATTTATTTTGTTGCATGTATATATATTTATTTCATCATCTATAAATTTCTTAATATAAAAACTGATACTGATAATGATAACAATATGTATAAAAATAAGTAGAATAATTATTATTATTGATGTTGTTGTTATTATTACTGCTAAATTACTGATAACACATGAACCACTGGCCTACTGGTATTTAGCTCTTGCCGGTTTAAATAAGATCCCAACATGGCCGGTACAAAAAGACTGTTTTTATGTGTGAACCATAGTGAATAGAGTCACAACCCCCCCCCCAAAAAAAAACAAACAAACAAACAAACAAACAAACAGACAAACATAAACTCATATTTTTCACAAATCCCTAACCAGCACAATTTTTCCTATACAATTACAATGTACATGTACATGTACTTTCAACTTGTATATGTCATCAATCTAATCTGAAAATAACAAAATCGTGAGAGATTTTCGAGGGATCTCGAACCCCTACATACTTGATTTTCATTTCAAAAAATGTTTTGCTATAAATCATGTTTTCTCCAAATGTTGTCTCTGCCCTCCGAGAAGTTGTGGCTAATCATGCCACTGACAAGCTTTTACATCCTAGAATAAATTTGGACAAATTGTGACACCATATAAGATTCCTAGTTTCTGATTAAATGGGTTTGGTACACGGGTCACATTTCACATTTTATCTTTTTTTCTATATTCACCCAATTCACTGCATTGCATTCAATCAATAGGGAAACACATTTCTCAATTCATTGTAAAGTATTTGATTTAATGAGTAAGTATAATTACATTGTTACATTCTGTATGAAATAACAGTCAGCTAGGAATTGATGGTCAAGCTCTCAAATGGTTTGATTCCTACCTGAGATGCCGCCCTCAACATGTTCGTGTAGGTTCTTCAATCTCAAAACCCTGGTATCAAGATTACTCTGTTCCACAGGGATCTGTATTAGGACCTTTAATGTTCACTTTGTATACAACCCCCCTTCGTGATGTCATACTTCAGCACAATGTAGAGTATCATTTTTATGCAGACGACACACAACTGTACTTAAGGTTAAAACCATCACAGACAGATGTTGATGTTGGTATTCAAAATTTATTTTGAAAGCATGTTTAAAGTCCATCAGCAAATGGATGAGTGATAATTTTTTGAAGTTGAATGAAAACAAAACTGAATACATGTACATGATAATTGGCTCCACTAGGCAGCTTCGTAAATTCTCTGCAGATAAGATAATTGTTGGGAACTCTGTGATAAAGCGTGTTAATCGGGCTCGTAACCTCGGTGTCATAATTGTCCATAATTGATTCCAGAACATGGAACATAGAGCCCCAGATTTCAAGAGTTGTGAGTTCCAGCGTCGGTTCATATTCATAATATTTGGAAAATCAGCGAGATATCTCACACAGATGCCACTGAGCAGATTGTGCATGCATTTGGTGACTAGTCGGTGGTTTTCTTGTACTCACTCTACATTGGACTCGAAAAATCAAATCTTACGTCTTCAACGGGCTTTGAAAAATATGGCACCTGCACGCCTGTTTCACTCGTAAAGATCCGACAGCATTTCGTCGCATGCTCTTGAACTTCTCTTCATGCGCATTACAGTCTCTGAAGAATCAACTTACAAAATTTATTGCTACCGACTCATAAAACCTTCACTGCTTGTAATCCCGATATCTTAGTCAATATCTCCAGATTAGCTAATCCTACAGATACCATACGTACTCAACTTCAAAAACTCAATTGGTCCTAGTTACCGAAAACAAAAACAAACTGCGGGCGGATGAGCATTCCAGCATACCATGCTCCGAAAATATGGCCCAATGCTACCCTTAAGTATTCCGTGAATCAACCTTCAGTAGAAATCTTCAAAAAGACGACTAAACATCATATTGTTTACCATTTGTAAAGAATACTAATTATAGCTACAATTACAAATCTATGCATGTAAATTGAAATTTCCTGTAATTCTTATAAATGATATGTCCTTGCTCTGATTTTGATTTGAATTGTTATTCGCTTACAATGAACATCTGCTATACAGCGCCTTTGAGCCACTCTTTAGAGTGGATATCGTGCGCGAACTAAAATACCCACTATTACTATTATTATTATTAATATTTACCTTATGATAGTGAGCTCAAATAACATGTAAAATGCGCTCATTGACCTTTATCTTATGACACTTTTAAACTCTAACACTAAGCTTATGTTCATTTCATGCCTCATAGTCCATCACTTGACCCGTTGGCCGATTTTTTAATATTTTTTGGGGGCGAGGACCCGGGGTTTAAACATGTTTTAATCCATGAATCTAAACCACTATCAATGATTTCTTTTAATGATTTGAAAATCAGTGATTTCTCAATTCCAACGCCTGTACTTGATCAAGGTTTCATTCATCGTATTAACTTTCATCTTTTAAATATTGAATTGTGGTTGTCTTGACATCGTTGTGCCACGGTTTACGCAAGGAGACGCCCACTCATTCAGATTTAGTGCCTCCAATATTATATCCGTTGCAGTGCATCCTCCCATTAATACACGATAGTACATATAGAAAAGCAATTACGATTTATTCCAGTTATACAGTAGTACCCCCATTCATGATCTGTACTGTATACATACTTACGCCTGAGTAACATTGACATCTATCAGCCATCTTTAAAAGCCCAAGTTTAGTTTGGGGCATTTTGTTTTTTGTATTTCTTTCGTGTTAAGCTTTATTGCCCCCAAAGTCATCAATCTGACTTTTTCGTGCAAATAATATATGCATTGTCTGGCATTGACCTGCTTCTCTCATTGAGCATCTGCGTTTTACAGCTATTTACCGGAGTAAAGCTTGACGCTAAATTTTCGTGCTGAGATTCCAGAGCATAGCATTTTGGGGGTTTTTCTGAAACTGTGTGAGCTCCGTTACGTTCGGCCACGCCCCATTTTTACGCTCAAGCCGCTTCCAGAGGCCGCGCTGATTTTCGATTTCAGGCGTGCCTCGGGGGGGGCCGAGATTTTTGGCATATTTTACATGTATAGGATCGGTACATAGGTATCACTATTGTAAGGTCACGCGAGTGCAATTTTTCAAAATCTGTTATTGAATAAGCGATTTCATGGACTAATATCATAAACTGCAACCTCAATTTGTTGTGACCTTCAACTCATAAGCAAAGGCCAGACACTGACTCAGAGTCTTGCACTCTGCTGCTGTCATTCGCCAAGTTTATGAGCGTGTGCAGTATAAGAACCGTACAGATGATCCACTGTTGTGACTCTTACCCTTCCAGGGCACTCAAGGCGCCGAACTTTAGTTTGGGATTTTGTTGTTATTCTGAAGCCTTTCATCGCGCCCAAATCGATATAGCGACCCCCTTGCCAGATAATAGGACTATTGTAGTCATCGAATCCGTCTTCGGTTAGTAGTATATTCTCGTGCATAATAATTAGTTGCTCACAATGTACAATAATTTACATGGGGCTGGAAGAGTGCTGCCGCCTCGGAGATTTTCGACTATATTTTATATTATAGCATCCAAAGTCGCTTAAAAAGAGGCCTTTAACGGTTACATGTGTTTATACCTCATCTTAAAAGAACAGACTTCCTGCTCTTTCAAATGAGGTATCTGCCTCATAATTTGACCCGTATATATTCAACCGTCTGGGATTTGCCTATATGTAAAATATAGCGAACGAAATCTAGCAGGATTGGCTACAGGTTCCCCGCGGCACGATTCTTAATTAATTTTTAAAAACAAGATTTTAAAGACGTATAGTAGAGAAGGTTATATGAGTTATCAGCCTCATTGCTGTATAGCTTTGCTCTCTATGAGCCCGCACCACTCTATGCACCTGCGCTACTTAGATCTGTCGTAGATGAGGTACCACTTTATCTCAGATTATACTGCCTTTATACTGACCAATTCAAGAACTGGGCCAGATTTTTGTGTTAAGTTTTAGGGATTTGTTGCTTATGCGCAAGGCTGTTCCGATAGCCCCGAGACAAAGCTCTACAGAAACTCCATGGCAAATAATAGATTTCTGGATCGTCGATCAATTATGTTTTTAGATTTAGGACGAATAACTGCAAAGTTAAGTCCCGTGTGGTGCCGGGACCCCCTTAGTGTGACCGAATTTTGTCTTAGCATTTATATGATATTTATGGATATCCTTACCATTCGCCATTGCAGGTATAGCATCCAGATAAATGGTTTAATGGTATAACATATATAGAAAGGCATTAACAGTGTTAGCGTGATAACTTGCTCATGCTGACAGAAGACTAAAACTGACCTCATTTCACAATGCAGCTGCTGTATAGTGTCAGTCATGTCACCTTTTTAACACCTTTTTTTAGTTAGTTTGAATGCCTCTCGCATATAATTGTGACTAACGTATAGGCCGAAAAAATCTCGGAGGTTACCTACACCCAGAGATTTTGGTCATTAATTAATTTTAAAATAAACGAATAATATTTATAAGACAGATATCGTGGCCAAGGTCTATTTGCAAAGATATCAAGATTGTACACCTGGCATCTCTGAATACGAGCAGACATTGATAGCAGATATTTTTCTGCAAAAAAAACATGCCCAATGACACTCCTTCCCTGAGCATCTTTTGTTCTATTACGTAGCTTATCTGTCTCCTTATGAACAGATTCAGCCTCAGCTGGGGTTTCCCCTTTTCGAGATGGTTGGCTTCATTAACTATAAAAAAAGACTAAATGAGCATTTTCAGAGAATATACGTAGTTTGTTGCATGTACGACCATAGGCCCTCAGTCTCTTACTACGTCCGGTTGAGTTATACTTTCTACGCTAGCTTCTGTTGGTGTTGTTTTTAGGTTGACTTTGTGTGCGGACTAAGTTCTTATCTTAGCTATAATATAACACGCGCGCTGCAATCTAGGCTAATCCCCTCAAAAATTAAGCTTACCCTTCCGGTATTAAACTAGAGAACTGGGATGCATCTCACTAATGGTAATATTAGCTACAATCATGGCTTAGGGGTCCTGTGACCGACCCGCTACAGTCAACACGCCCAAACCACACCGCAAAGGACTTTCCGTTACACTCCTCAGATTAATTTCAATACTTATATCCAGAACCTGAAATCAGATAGGTGACACCTAAATCAACGAATCTATCATTATTATGTCTATGTAGGATGAATGATAATCATTATAAAAGTTAAGTAACCTTAGGCGTCTCTAGTATGGCATTGGCTTATGCTTTAGAAAAATACGTGTGGGGATATGAGCCTTTTTTTTCAAATAAAAAAACGATACTTAATCAAAATTTTCGCCCACGACTAAACTTGGGGCCATTATTAAGTCATTGCAGTATTAGTCAGAATTGCCTCCCTCTAGACAGATACATTCGTTGTCTCATTTCTCGTTGGTAGTCAATAGAACTATATTTAACGACTTGTTTTCTATGACAGCGCTCGTCTCCCTCTTCAAGTGACCTAGAAAGAATACTCCTTATTATCTGTAGAGAAATTAATTGAATGCAATTGTCTACCATGACCTCATTCTCCTCTCATATAATTAGCTGCGGTGATCATTTAAAACACTGAAATAGATTCTATTTTTGATAATTATACGATATTTTTCAATATCGATATAGCAAGTTCCTATCAGACCAAAATGTACTACGCAGCCACTGAAATCAAAACCTCAATGTTTCAGTGAGTTAATTATAACAAACGCATCCTAACTTAGTAAGCTGACATTTAACAACATCGTACACTATCGAGCATGACAGAGTGCCATCTCAGCTTTGTCTCCTTCACTCACTAGACCCTGCAAGGTTGTGTAGCGAAGGTGATGCGCCCGTGTGTTACTGTTCCGGGCATCTTCGGTGTTGCAAGATATTTCCTATCACGATGGATAGGAAGTCTTAATGTTGCCAATTTGAATTTGCACATATTGTACTCGCTCGACCGCATACTAAGGTGTTATATTTGTCCATCCAAACCACTTACCAGATGTGTCAGAGGAAAGGCAGTTTGACAAAAAAATTTTTTAATACAAGGCTTCCACACTGTTTATATAGTGTCTTTATTGCAGTAAATGTGACAATGGTACAGCTACTGCTAATAATTTACAGTACAGTGTATTATTTAATGCATAAGACTGAGGCAAAATGATTCTTTATAATGAAACTTATAACAAACTATGACATTTGCATTGAAGCATATTTGAGTAAGGTACATGTACAGGGCCTCCTATTACACAAGATTAATATCACGCAAGTTGGTAAGTGGTAAGCGAACAAAACATATTGATACTGGGTAGACTGTGTCGTAATAATTCTGCCTCTGAGAGCAAATCCACTATATCTAACGCTTATCCTAGCCTAACGGGAAATGTGCAAATATATAGTAATCTTCTGACTCGACATTTCGCTCTGTTACTGAGTTCCGCGTCTGGGCACTGGAATACTAATGCCCTTTCGTCGAGACTCGCGCTTTCACCAGGTGTCTCCCGAGGAACGGCGGTACACTCTACTGAGACGTGATTGCTATTCTCTCTAGTTGTTTAAAAGAAATGTTACCCACACCTCGACTCTGTGAACCACGCTATGTTCTTGAGTTGTTTATCCTTTTGACAATTTGGGGTGGCGTATTGATTAACTCAAAAGGCCGCTTGTTAATATGTGCACTAGGCAAGGGTTCACCGCGTGAGTGTCAGAGTTTCCGTCCAGAGTGTGGCGCAATCGTACATAATTATCTCTTCCCT
>JZLH01S0602663.1:45163-62433 GCA_001188425.1 Eucidaris tribuloides | reverse complement strand
GTAACACGTCATTCCTTAATTCGTTTTGCACACATCTCTACACGAAAATCCCGAGAAATAGAAGGGTGGGGCTTTTCTTGAATGATTGGATGAATGCCACCACTCAATGCCACGCCATAGCGCCCCGCCCCTCCGCATCCTATTGCGTTACGCCTCTCCAGTACCTTTCTTTCATTACTTTGGTAATTGGGAATGCATAATCATACGGATCGCGATTCGATATGGTGGAGGTGTCGTGGCTGGGTAGGTAAGGCATTGGCTTCCCAATAACGAGATCGTCGGTTCGAATCCCTCCACGGCATTTGTGTCATACTTTATCATTCTGCATTAGGCATACATCTCTCCAACCATGCAGGACAAGTGTGTAGGCTGGATTGGGTATGGGGAGGTGCACATCTTAGGAGGTGGAACTGAAGTCTATCCTGGTTTTCATGGGGAGTTGCACATCTTGTAGAGGTTTAACTAAAGTTTAGAAAATCAGAACAGATACCACATCACAAGCAGAAAATGAGTACAATTTGTTTTTTGCTTGCCAGGGGCAAGCGGGGGTAGGGTGCACGTGCCCCCAGTGCTCCCCCAGCTCACGCCAATGCAGGAGTATAATTGATACCTGAGAGATCTGGGAAAGCCACTGTGAATGAATTAGCTCTCGGGCGCCTATTAGGTACCCAGACAAGGAATACTCATGAGGAAGTGGAGGTGGCTCACAATAATGTGCAGGATTGGCATGATTCTAATGATCAGGGGGTATAATTATGCGTGAACTCGTGTGAGACAACGTCTATCACCTTTACCTTTACCTTTACCTTTACCTTTACCAAGATTCTAACTTAACTTCAGTCACAAATTCCAGACTCTTACATTGCATACCTGATGATTTGAATACTAGCCCGTTGCACTGCAATGCGTTGTGTGTCTACCAGTCTACTATTAACTAAGTGTCATTCACTTCGCTGTCAATGCCAGCCGCGTGTGGCCCAATCACTACTAAAAAAAGAAAAAAAAAACTGTGCCGATGCCATGCAAAATCAATTCTAGTTATGATACAAAAATAACTCGAATCGGTTAATTTTAGACGACTGGCCTGGGATAGGTCACGTGACTCGCCACGAGGTCAATTAGGGGTGACAATAATGTTATAACTTGCAGAATACACACATGGCCTTGTACACTATAGTCATGTCTATTTTATTCGTCTCATTAACGAGTACAAATGACACATTGGCACGGAATGACTGCAACAACAATGGAATGGTAGACGGTCGTATGCCTTGCGCTATATCCTCAGCTGTTGTGAAACCTTTTCTTGCTTGTAAATTGAACTTGTTCTCGGCTTCGCATGCATGAAAGATATCAATTAGGCAAGTACAAATTTGTGTGAGTTTGTTTTGTGTGTGCATTCCTGTCTCCTATTGGCATGTGTATAATGTGCGATCTCTGTCAGGGTTGCCAGGTTTTCCGATTCTCAAAAGGCCAAATTCAGTGAAAAAAGGGCCAAATTCGGATTTGATGCATTTTATGGGCAGCATAGCTTAGATTTGGTTAGAAATAACGTTGTAATCAATTTATAACACCTTTGAAACCTCTGCTGCAGCCGAAAATTTGAGTGCCACCGTAGCGTACCCAGGTTTTTCACGTGAAGTACATGCGCATTGCTACTTTTCGATCCTTGTGGCACATAATGACTGAAAATCCCCCTAAAATAGGGTTTTATAATGAATTTTTTTACGTCTCAATGAAAAAGGCCAAAGAAGGGCCCAAAAGCCGTTTGGCCGGCACTTTCATTTCTTCAAGGCCAAACGATGTCAAAAAAAGGCCAAATTGGCAACCCTGATCTCTGTGATTACGTACGACTTTTTCATTCGTCCAAATACCCAGGGATTCTTGCGCAATGCAATTTTAGTTCGCCAGAGAATGGCCGTCCAATGATTCTCTAAATGATTTATACATAAAGTTTTGAAGCTCATGGATCTCCTTAAATTATGTTTGCCATTGTGTTGTGTTTGTATAATATTCATATCTTCTTCGGATAAGATTCACCTATAGAATACCGAAACTGTGTTTTAATGTATGGCAAAATGTCAAATTGCCTCTATACATCTTGTGAAAAAATAGACGTAAAAATACCGAGAAAATATACATTAGATTGTAACATAGTTATACACGAGTTACTTACTACAAAGATATGCCTACATAGCTACATTTTCACTGAGCTAAAGTTTCGTAGCGTACATGGTAGGCTGTTCCACAACAGTAAAACAATGTATACAAATATGCGTTTTCCATAGGTATTTTTGTGTTGTTATAAATAATTATGTATGGTACAAAAAAATTTGAACTGGTAGTCTCATAGGGTGGAGCCGTGACACTTGCACGAGTTTTTAGATATTCTTGTTCAGTTTTTGTTAACATCTTGATACCCAATATAGACAAAATACATATCAAATTAAAGATCTTTAAGATGACACCTTAAGTTTGTACAAAGCAAATGAACTTCTAAACTTATGACCAAATGACAGGGTGGAGCTGCAGATCGCACGCGGTGGATCGCACGCGGTAAGAATAACAAATTTACCAATAACTTATGGTCACTGTCACAAATCAAGTAATATAAGCCTTATTTGAAGTTTATTGGATCTTTAACATTGATTATCATAAAAATAACTGTGTACAGTTCAGTACTTGGAGGCTTGAAGTCTAAAATGTTGGACTTTAAAATGGGAAATAGGCTGTGGTCTGAACAGTTAAATATGACGCGATGAAATTTATGATGTGTATTCTGTTTTGTTAATGTGCACTGCTTGGGATATGATAATACACACTTTTTTGTTTTATTTACAGAGATATTTTTAACTTATCACTTATGACATGACAATTCAGTTATTTAAAAATGTAAAGGTGGAGTTGATTTGTCAAACTTTGCTATCTGGGCTACAAAGTAGTGTTTGAATGGACAAATAAACAACCTAGAATGCAAAAGTTTGGAAATTTATGCTGCCACTGGCAAGATATGAATGAATAAACAATTAGTATTCGGGCCGAGTACAAATAACCTAGATCTACACACAGTAAGTCTAATGGGAGAAATGGGCAGGTGAATCCAGTCAACTAACGATTTTCACTTGTTTTTAAACACTAAATAGTCATTTTGAAATACAGTTTTTCAGGGCTTCAATTTTGGACCTTATCAAAAAGCATGGAAGATTATGATAGCTCCCATTTTTTTTTAAAACTGTGGTCAATGTTAGCATGTGGCTTTAATTGTCGTCTATATTAAAGGACTGCCCAACGATACTCTTAAAGGCATTGTATAACAATGTTTCCAGTCGAAAAAAATCAGAGCTACATGATTCCCCATGCTACCAGTGTCTCTGATAAGGTCTAAAAATGAAGCCCTGAAAACAAATTGCAGTTAAAAGTGATTATTAAGTGCTTTTAAAAAGTGAAAATCATTGAGCAACCATTCCAGTTCTCCCCCATAGAGTTATGTGTGTCAGAATTTATATCAGCTGAGAATAATTCATGTGCCAATTTTTATCTGACATATTTTACAGGTGACAGCATAACTGTCTAAACTTTTATGTTCAAGGGTGTTTATTTGTCCATTCAAACACTGTCAGATATGTCATATAGCAAAGTTTGACAAGTTTTTATATGGGGCTTCCACAATGTTATATATTGTCTTTAAATGGTCAATCTTAAAACCAAAATAGGATTGTAGATTGTCGATATAATTATGAATGTGTAAATTGCTCGGTACTCATTTTTAATTGCAGGATAGATCGAGTATGATTTAGCGCAGCAGCTATGAGCTGCGTATATTTTCTGCATCTCAAACTTTCCAGTGACACATATAGTGGACAAAATGAAAAACATTTTAAGACGAAATATACAATGTGCAATTAATTCATCATTAGGTAATACCATTTCAAGGCAAAACAAAAATCACATGAAATGAAGAAGGCTACAATTTTAAACCAATGTTATTGTTGTAGTACACAATTTTGCATCTTAAGGAAGCTTTTCCGTTCCGAACTTTGTATTATGCAATACATGTACATGATTTTGTTTCCTAATTTGTGGACTCGCAACTGCATGAAAATATTTCAACTCTTAAAAACAATATTCACGGACGTATATACAGCGTGGCCCAAAAAGAATGCTACACATGCAATCGATAATTTCTTCAAAGTCATTCAAAATATGTCATTGGTGATTATTTCATGGGTTAGAGCATTCTTTTTCCAACAAAATGATACCATGATCGTTAATTTTGATTGAGGTGTTTCGATTTTAGGGCTATTTTTCTGAGGCAATGCAATTGACTAAATTTGTTATTTTTTAACCTCCAGCGATCATCAGAACACCGAAATGTTCTCACGTTACGGTGTGCCATAGAATAAGGTATGCCGAAACAAAGGGCTGGAATACAATCGCTTTGATAAGGAAGACGATGTGAGCTACATCTCCATTGTCATCGCGGCTTGTCTGGTATGTCACGCTGAGACGCGAGAATATCTCGGTGTTCGGATGACCGCCGCTGATGAAAAATTGGGAAATTTGGGAAATGACATTGCCTCGGAAAAATGGCCACAGGACCCAAACGAATGAAATCAAAATCAATGATTATGGTATCATATTGTTGGAAAAAGAATGTTCTACTCGGTGAAACAATCACATATTGCAGATGATGTTGAAGAAATTAGCGATCGCAGTTGAAGCATTCTTTCTGAGCCACCCTGTATAGTCCTTTACAAAAAGTGTCCTCTACATAGAGTAACGTTTTCAACTCAGTTATCTACACTGCAATTGCGAATACGAGCATTCTTGCCGTAGAGCCCTCTACTTTAAAGGTAGTACGCTCTCATTTGCAAGACGGGTCAAAACAGTATGCACTTTTCTCACGCTTTCAAACTTTTAGAGAATTGTTTGAAAAGCTGTGATTTTTCTCAGAAATGCAATATTCATGGCAAAAGGCGATGTACGAGGTATGTTTCTGTCAAAACCGAAATGATGCTACTGATTTACAGATATTTAAACGAACTTCACAAAAGGTCCAGCTGTACCCATTGCTTTTTTAAAAATATGTTATAGCTATAAGCCTTCCTTTCATGACTTGTAACTAACTTAATGTTCATACTCGATTGTCGATATAACTTTTTGTACTCGAGTATTGCTGTTATGTTTCTACAGATTTTTCCTAAAAGGCTGACCCTTTCCAGCAGCACAGCAAGACATCAATCATGCCCTTATCCTATTTGTAAAAGAAATATCTGGGAAATAGATCAGCAGATCAGTAAAGCCCAAGTTTAGTTTTGGGGATTTTTTTTGTTATTTGAAAGCTTCTAATGCCGCCAAAAGTCATAACCCTGGCAATAATAGCATTCTGAATGTCTTTGAGTTTTTTTATATGAAATTTATGAAGAATGTCGGGGGGGGGCGGACCCCGACATTTATTGACCATATTTTTACATTATAAGCAATCCAAAGGGTTAATAAGGCAGTTTAATGTTATCCGCAAGATATTACCTCATCTGAAGAGCATCTTTCAGATGAGGTATAACGTCATTATAAGCTTAACGCCTATTAACCCTTTGATGCATATTAATGCTAAAAATATAGGTCAAAAATGTCGGGGGTCCCCCCCCCACGGACATTTTCATAAATTCATATAAAAAAAAACTAAAGACATCAGAATCTATTATTGCAGGGTTATGACTTTGGGGCATAAAGCTTTCAATAACGAAAAAAATCCCCAAAACTAAACTTGGGCTTTAATTACTACAGTTTGAAAAATGCGTAAAAGCATTTCCATTTGCTATATGCTACGATTGTTTTTTCCCAGCAGACAACAATTCAAATCAATGTTTTACAGTCACTATAATAATTCCAACAAAAGTGCGTTACAGCCCGTATACTTTCCTAAAGATCTCATATGGCATTTTCTTCCATATACCGGTATCAGTGTTTTTATACAATGGTGATTTTTAGGCATGCAAAAGAGACGTCCTGCCTATGAATTATCTAAGTGGTGAAATGAATAAGTGATATAGTTTGCATCGGTAATATTATTTTCTACATATTCCCTGCCCCAGTATGTAAAATCACTGAGCCAGGCCTTCAACGCAACACAAACGCGCGGTCCATGATGTATAAATCCCAACTGTGATAACACGGACAATACTCGTATACTCGCACTCTTCACGTGTATATACAATACAAGCCTCACTTGCCATTAATCGGTGTATTCTACACATGCACGCCTTTTTTGTGGCATTATAACACTTGATCGCAGTGACAAACCATGCGTATGTGCGACTCGAGCCTTCATCTTCTAGTCTACGAAGATGTGACGGGTCGTTTCGAACAAGCCAAGTGTTCAGACGAAGATATTATCTGCCAGTGTGAGCAGCGATGAAGGAACGTTAAAAGTTCGATACATTACAGAAACGTGCTCGCATTAGCAGAGACTATCGCGTGATTACAAAGTACATTACACTCCGGTGGCGATAAACGTCTGCCTGTACATGAACTTAAACACAGTTTAAAGCGCCACACGCGTAAACGTTAAGTAATAGCGAGCAAACTAAAATCGATTTCGGGAATTTTGTTTCATATCTATGAGTTGTAAGTTATGTTGGACAAGAACTAACACTTACAACGTTAAGAATCCTACGAGGAAGAATGTAAGGTTAAACTTGTCTTTAAAGGAACAAGCCTGCCGAAAAGAACGCAAAGTAGTCGCACATTGTTCACGTAGTGATCATACTATGACCTCACTGTGTTTGCACTGTGACCACACCGTGTTCGTAGAGTGATCACACTGTTCACACAGTGGTCACACTGTGACCGCTGAGAAATTGGGAACATTTCACAGAGTGACACTATGATCACTAGGTAGTCATAGAGTTCACGCTGTGTTCACTGTGTGAACGTTTTGTGAAAACTCGATATTCTTTCCGGCAATTTATGACCACTGAGTGGAATTTGGAATATTTTCACACAGTGACACCAAAGAGTCCACTCTCTGGAAAGCCTGTTTTCTTTCTGGTAGGAGTAGTAAAACTTTCTTTATTGTTTTCATTTTTTTTCCAGGCCAAAAAGTTTTTCAATACAGTGAAATGTTGTTTAAGATTTTTCTTTTCTTTACACAAATTTGTATCTATAATACTCTGATTGGATGATGTTTAAAATTACTGTGTATTTTCCAGCTGTGGTAAAACAACGGGTTTGCTTGCTTTGAAAGTTTACCACGTTATAAATTTGTGGTTCGAATATATTCGATAAGATTATAACGTGTGTAAACAAGCTAAATCCACAAAAAAGCTAAATTAAATCATACAACACAAAATTTAAATAAAAGGGCTTTAAACCAAGGTCAAATCTTGCAATGCATAACTTCAATTTTGAATGATGTTTTAAAATCAAAATTTAATCTTGCATTAAATATCTTAGATAATAATAAGAATATAGATATCAGTCAATCAACCACGACACCACCAATAACTACATACATTTTATGATTAGATACCGTTATTGCTTGAACAAATAATTCCTCTGTTTTGTTCTACATGCAAGATTTTTCGAATTTTGTTTGGATCCTGTTTAAACGTCATACCCTTTATTATTGGTTTATATATCATTTAGATACATAACGATAGTCCATTTTTATAAAGCGCATATCGCATCCGTTTGTACACGTTTGGGCATTTTGACCGTAATTATGCCAAGCTTGTACTTCTTGTACGCCACAATTACTCCTTTGGGAGTATTCTTAGCCCGACTGCTTGTAAGGAACTAGCAGAAACTAACTCAGTCGCATATGGCCTTTTTAGTCCTCGTTTGTACCCATCATATTTCTGGATGGAGAGAAGCTATGAAGAAGTGTCTTACCCAAAGCCGCGGCAGGATTCGAACTTCGGGATCCTTATGGATCTCGTAATTGGGAAAAGGCAGTCTGTACACGACGTATCCACACAGATAGACAGATAGAATGATAGATAGATAGATAGATAGATAGATAGATAGATAGATAGATAGATAGATAGATAGATAGATCGATAGATAGATAGGCCCTGTATAGATAGATAGAAGATAGATAGGTAGATAGATAGATAGATGGGTAGATAGATAGATAGATAGACAGACAGATGGAATGGATGTATAGATAGAGGTAGGCAGAAAGAGTAGTAGTGCATAGTGCATTGAAATAACTGATTCCCGCCATTTTTTTGTATTCGTTTCTATGCCAAATTTAGCAGGCAGGTAGCATGTTGTCAGATATACAAACTACAAAATTCACCCTCACCACCCACCCCAAATCGACACTAGGCCTACAGTGTTGCATACCTATAAAACAAAGTGGTGATGTTCCTAGTTTCACACTTGGAAAACGCCATTATAAAAAGGGGACACATACTGCCGATTCTAGTTTCAGTCCGTTATCTTTTCGTAGCTCTGTAGTTCTGTACTGACTGCATTCATTTCTGTACATGTAGAACCTAAACGAGTCACATACCTGCCTACACATTTCAATTGGCGAACTCAGGGTTAATTTCGCCGGGGGACCGTTGGGGAGGGGGTAGAAGACATCACGATATTATGCGTGGGTGATAACCTTGCAGCAATATTTCCATGAGGGTGCAAGAATATCATTTTTTCCGGTATTTTACTCGATTTTACTCCGCTCTGTACATCTACCCACACCTTTTATATTTTTCCTGACATTTTCGCCATTTTTTTAGGGGGGGGGGCAAGGGGGGGGTAAGGAGAGAGATGGGCCCTGTTACCAGCTGACTCCGTCAATGATTGCCCGGCGTGCAAGAGCTGACAAGACAATTGACAGTTCAGGCCTATTCAAATCGATTCGAGTTAGAGCAAGGGGAAAAGGGCATTCGGCCCGGAAAGCGCATCCAATTATAGAAACATCCTGGAGATCGCACACATGGCCCAATAACTAAATTACTTCGAAAAAATGAGAATTACGAGATCCAATTGCCGGTTCGCGTTTTTACCCGGCGCAGTTGTTTTTATTTCATGTATGACTATAAAATTGCAATATATCCATGCCCTGCAAAATCGGCGACCCTAGATCATGAACAGTATTTGCAACGGCGTATGCGCCTACGTGTAAAGTACACTTCCATGAGTTGAATTAGGAGTGGTATAGAAGTAATAGTGAGAGTAGCAAAAGGGCAGCATGCAGGAGTAGATTTATAGTAGTACAGTAGTAGATACGCAGTAGTAGTAGCGAGTAGTAGTAGTAGTAGTGTAGTAGTAGTAGTAGTAGTAGTAGTTAGTATGTAGTAGTAGTAGTAGTAGTATAGAAAGGTAGTAGTAGTGTAGTAGTTAGAAGTAGAAGTGTAGTAGGTGAGTAGTAACTCTTAGTAGTAGTGGTAGTAGTAGTAGTAGGAGTCGTGGTGGTAGTAGTAGTGGTAGTAGTAGTAGTTGGTAGGTAGTAGAGTAGTTAGCTTAGCAGTAGTAGTATGTAGAGTAGTAGTAGTGTATAGTAGCTATTGTAGTGGTGGTGGTAATAAGTAGTACTAGTGGTAGTCAGTAGTAGTTGTAGTGTAGTATAGAAGTAGTAGTAGTAGTAGTAGTAATAGTAGTAGTAGTGGTAGGCCTAGTAGTAGAAGTAGTAGTAGTAGTAATAGTAGTAGTAGTGGTAGGCCTAGTAGTAGAAGTAGTAGTAGTAGTAGTAGTGCTAAGTAGTACTTATTAGATTATTCATATGTATATCATTATGGTGAACACGCATTCGTGAATCAAAATTAATAAACATGAGAGTTAAAAGAAATTATATTAGGTAAACATTTTAATTTCTACTCTTTGTGTGATAAGGTTTCGAATTACACATGAAATTGATAAATTTAAAATACGTCTAAAATCATATCACTGTGAATGCATTCTACCCAAAATTTGGAACTCATCATGACTAAAAACACTTATAAAGAACATAATTTTACCCCTGATGGTGCAATTCACCAATACAGATTTCTTAGTCAGGAAATAGACATAAATTAATTATTGAAAGATAATGTAATGATGCAGTGAAACTACAGGCTCGGGGGGGGGGGGGAGTAGAGAGAAAAAACAACTCATTCCCCGTATTCTACAACACAACCATGGCATTGCATTGTGGAAATATAGTTGTGCAGCCTTTTTCATCATTTAATTCAAAAGAGGGCGTCACCCCGTTGTGACTCGGCATTGGACCTTTAAGATGCAGTGATGCGATATGAATCACGTGACCCGTCCGAATGCCATTATCCTTGACTTTCCTAGTCCACCGCTAAATCCACGGACGAGGGATTAGCGCGACACCTCGCATGACCTTTTGACCTTTAAGAAGTGGTCCATTAAGTACCTCATGACATTCAACAACGCGTGATTTTTCTTCGCCGTCCTCTTTCGTGGTCTAGTCAAGAAAATCAATGGGCATGTTTAATACTGGCAGGGGTAGTGGCGGCGGCGACGGTGCCCATTGGGTGGGGAGTCAGGGGAAGGGGGCATTTTCTCCTCCGACAGAGACTATCCATTGCCTCCATTGATAATAGGATTTGTATGTTTTACTTGTTTCATTTGGCAGCCGATACAGATGTCTAATGTCCGATTTCGTTTGCCCACAATCACACACATAAGGTTAATCCCCTGCCCTGCTTGCCCCAACTTTTGAAATTCCGTCACTGTCGTCACTGTACAGGGGATAGCCAATCATGCGCCTAAATGGATGCGAGTCCCCTTATTTAAGTGATAAGAAATAAGTTTTATAGTAAATAACGCTGCTCTTATCTGGTTATCTTAATCGGTAAAAGTTTTGCTACTCTCCCTCTCTAAATAAAAGAGTGAACTAAATTAACCAACTCTTTTAACAGAACAGTGATCCCTTAAAGCACAAGTGTATAGTTCTGGTCGATCAGACGAATTTGTTGCCAATCTTTCACAAGGTATTCTATTGTCACCCCAGACGTCAGAAATCAACATTAAGCCTACTGAAAATAGATAACGTGACACCTTATGAATTTTAAATTAGGAGAAAAAAAAATAGGAGGAAAAAAATTTTTTTTTACGAGAACATCTAGCTGGTGTGTATATTACCTATGGAAAATGTCGTCCCCACCCCCCCCCCTGACATTTTACATTATGAATGATTTCTTTAACAAAAAAAACCAAAACAAACAAAAAAATGGAGATTTTCAGACCGAGCAATTTCCAGGGTATTGATAGATCATACATAGGTCTATCTAACAAACATAATTGCAAAAAAAAAAAAATCATTTTAACCATTATTTTACCCAAACTATACCTTTGCTCTGGTATACATCTCTTGAAGATTTTAGCAAAATTTGTTCAAAGTTTCACTGTTTTCGTTGTCGTATGCCCTCTCCTCATTTGCAATGCAGTTAGCCCATCTGATTTTCATCCCGTTGTAAATGAATTATCTGGCTCGAATCTAAACCATGGGAATGCAACACGACGGAAGCAGGGTTGCCAGGTTTTCCGATTCTCAAAAGGCCAAATTACATGCCAAATTCAATGAAAAAAGGCCAAATTCGGATTTGATGCATTTTATGGGCAGCATAGCCTAGATTTGTTTAGAAATAACGCTGTTAATTTGCAACAACTTTAAAATAAACCTCTGCTGCAGCCGAAAATGTGTGTACCGCGGTTTACGCGCAGCCAGATTTTTCACGTGAAGTATAATTGTGCACCGCTACTTTTCGATCCTTATGACACATATTTGGCTGAAAATCCCCGGAAAATAGGGTTTCATAATGATATTTTTGTGTCAATGAAAAAGGCCAAAAAAGGCCAAAAAAGCCGTTTGGCCGGCACTTTGAATTCTTCAGCGCCAAACGATGTCAAAAAAGGCCAAATTTGTTGTTTTTGGCCGTAAAAAGGCCAAACTGGCAACCCTGGACGGAAGCAAGCTGATCGAGACCTTCACCACGCACAACGGGCAAATCTCACCGTTCCGTCTCCTGGATTATCCCTCGCTCTATAGTTCACCGTAGGTCAGCTGCAACTCGCGCGCGTGATATAGCGCGCAGAAGGATATGGATAGATTACAAAACCTTGCCCGGAGCTGCGAACTGAAACCCAGCGTGTACTTTTGGTCTGAATTTCAATACACCGTCGATGACCACAGTGACACATCGAAAATTTATGCTAGCCGTTAAATCATTTCCGGTGAATGTATGTACACAGTATGTTAAAGGGAAATTTCAAGATTCGAAGTAGTCTGCGATTTAGGGCACAATGCTCACAGAATCAAGTATACTGTTTAAAATTTCTTCCGTAAATTTTTTTTTCCAGTCGTACATTACGTTCTCTTTATGACAAACCAGTTTATATCAGGCTCAGAGATTAATTTAATAGGGGTACTTTCTGAACTTACTGAACTTACTGATGCGCCGCACAATCCATCTTGGTAGTGTACCAAAAAAAAGAGGAAATGTAGTGCGGCTATAGGGTAAGGGGGCTATTCGCCCTTAGTAACCCAAATAAGAGTAAAAGTAACCCAAATAAGAGTAATAAGGGTAAATTAATACTTGTTTCTCCTTACGTTAACAAGGTCAAGACGAATCCTTCTAGCCTGAATATGCACTAAAGCCAATTTTTATATATTTTTAAAAGGTAAATGACATGATTGGGGGTAGTCCTCAACTTAGGGTAAAAACTATTCTAGAATCAAGTAAACCTTGCAAGGATTTTAATGTTAAAACTTTGCTGTCAAAAGTTGACTCATCTAAAAATAATGTCCATCAGTATGCCTAGTAACATACAAATTTGTAATATGACTGCTGGCCTGTTCATGTTTGATTTTCCTTAAGTAAATAAACTCAAGACAAATCCTTTCAACTCGGAGATCTACTCCAGCTGGTGTACATGTGGTTTATCTTGCAACCAGTTTGGTTCTAAAGGCATTTTTTATTTCTCCCAATCATGCCATTGAGCTTTAACTAGCTTAGTTATTGAGGCTATATAGCCATTTTTTGTAACTTTTCTTTAGAATGAGAAAGCATTTACTACTGTGATAATTGTAACATGTCCGATTTTTTTTTGAACGGCATTTTTACCTTTCCCTATAATATCACTGTCCTTCCGTTGTTTATATTTTTATTGCAAAATGAGTGAGTGTATTATAGCCGTGGTCGTTGTAACAATATCACACATTCTTTGTCTTCCTCAACGTACTTCAAAAATCGTTTTTAGCATTTAAGTACTAGTACTAGTCTTTAGGCACTTAAAGCAAATATGTCTTAAGAAGTATGTTTAGATTATTGACACTTGTATTAATGTTTAGAAAGTGGACATCGGTGTATTTTCACTCATTTTTGGAAAGATCTCATAGTGCACTAGCTCGAAATTCCAAACAGATCCCAGAGGTCACTCCTAAATGAGTGAAAATCAGTCAAGTTCACTCTAAATTCACTCTAAATCCACTCTTCTTTGACATTCACCCCTTAAAGAGTGAACAATTTTACTCGGATTTTGTTTTAAAGGGAGTATATACAAAAATGTTTTAGACCTTAATACAAACATATACGTATAAAGATATTAAATGGATATTGTGAGAAGATTAAACCTAAAACAGATAAGCATGACATTAAATGTGATACGTAGTTTTTATACCCCCGAAATTGTTATAGAAATCACGTTAGAGTGTCAGGATTAACACTGCAACATTGGGAGAAGCTTAACTTTAGCATGAATTTTCTTGGTGTTTATTCTAACGCCCAGTGTTTTGAAGTGCACCTGTTCCGTCTAAGGTAGATGTGGATGTAGATGCTGTGAAGAAAAGTGTGATTCCAGTGATCGTTTTCTCGGCACAACTTATAGTAATTTTTCGTCAAAGGCCCATTATCAAGTGGGATTCAACTAAATACGAACTAACCCTGCCGGAAAGAACACATTGTCGTCACAGTGTGTTCACACAGTGACCACAGTGTCACTCTGTGGAAATGCGCTAAATCCACACAATGGCCGAAAAAACACAGGGTCGTCAAAGTTTGACCTCTGAGACCGCGCAGTTATCACGGTGTCACACTGTGCATATGAACCAAATCCACATAGTTAGATTTGATTGATTTGATTTGAAATTATTTCTGCATTTTCAACAAATTAACAGATCAAAGAAATGATAATTTTTGACAATTCAACATAATATATCGCATAATGCATATTTACATAACAATGAAGATAATTCCAAATAAGCATAACAAAATTCATGAAGACAAAAATGTATAACATTGCGAATAGTATTCATATGCATTTTCTTTTGATAAACATTAAGATAATCGCTGTTTTGCTTAAATTGGAAATTTGATTCGATCAAACTGATTTGATTAATAATTTCTGTATTTTGCAGACATCAAAGAAGATGCAAATGAATGATAATGAATACAATTTGTCATCAAAACAATATGAAAATAAAATGATACAAAAAACATGCTATTAAAGCAAGTAACAATAAGACTCATATAATGATACAATTGAATGCAAAACAGACAAAACTCTTGGAAAATGCAGTTCCCTGTGTTTACACTGTCTTTACAATATAAACACACTGTGGACGACGCGCGTTTGAGGTTAAACACATCGGCCACTTAAAAGGCATTGACATGATTGGGAAGAAGTAAAAAACGACGTAAGAACCATATTTGTTGAAACATATGCCAATGTATACACCAAATGCGCCAAGCAAGTGTACCATCTTCTGCATACAATAATTTGTGTTGAATTTGGTTACGTGTGGAGAAACAAGCGTTCATTTACCAGTATTGAATTACTCTGGTAATCCTTTACAAAGCTTTACACGACAATGACTACACAATGAGCACTGCTGGTGATTAAAAAAAGTAAACGTTGGACCGTGAAATTTGGACAGCAGGAACTTTGAACAGTGTACTTGATTCTAGATTTGTTTTATCCCAAAGTTAGGACTTCTTCCAATCCTGGTATTTATCTTATAAGAATATGCGAACACCGCACGTTTTGCAAAATGCACGTTGGCGCCTGTATTGAGATGGAACGCAGCGTGCGAACATCACCCTTAATACGAGTACCCGCACAGAGGCGCTGAGCTTGTGGGAATAATGTCATTTGCACTGTTGTGGTCGAATTAAATAATTTCCTCTTGTTGAATGATCGTTATTCTACCATGAACCTGCAAATTATATATGCATTGCTGGCAAAAGGGCGTTAGCGTGTACTCTAAGCAGGAATAGATTGTCATTCATTTGACTAACTTTGAAATCATAGGCTTAATTTTTCCACACAAAATCAACTTGGGATATTTTTAATCCATCTGCCAGTCTTGAAAATATCAGACTGGCCAACCTGTTTTCAAGTTAGAGACAATTTAGTGTCAACGCCCTTCTACCAAAAGCGCATGCTAACGCCCTTTCATACCAGATAATGTCTAAATTCTGTATTTTTTTTTCCCTCGTGTATTTATTAAACAATGCTTGTATGCAAATTTCAACTTTTCCTATTCCAAAATATAACATTGAAGAGATGACGGACAAGGACGAACTCAAGACCAGGAAAGATAAGATTTCGATCGCCTGCTTGTTACCATGGAAACCATTCATATTTCTAGAGAACGCAGTTTCTCTTCCGTTTGGCCGTTACAAAATATTAAAGATATCATCTCAGTACTTGGTAATTATAATCCCCTGTCGACCAAGCATACGTCATATGAAGGAATAAATAGATTATTAAATATAGAATTTGCTCGTATAGTGTCTCTTGGGATCACGAATAAAAATACACATTAAAACCCATACGATATATCCGGAATAAGAATGTAATTGGTTATATTTTGTTCTAAATGATCGTGGCTGCATTTTGAGAGTAAAACCAATGATATTTCTTTGTCGTGTACTGAAATCAAGGACGCCAGCATTTTTTTTTTAGGAATAACGTTAACACAGTCATTCATATCCATGAATAATGCTTATTGGGAGAATTCAGCAACTGACTGAAAATAACTAATGCTGTTAATAAACTTTAGGCACTTTTGATCTTCTTTTCACCTAACACATTATTAAAAAATGGGTTCCTAAAAGGCCCACTGTTCTCTTTTGACTAATATCATAAAAAGAGTGCACTAATGACACCCATAATGCAATGGAAACAGCCACGACAGTGTGGAAAATACCACATTTGTTTTCCTCCCACAATATACACTATGGCATTGCAACAGTCCATGTTCGTGAGTACCTGCCTGTATGCCATAACTAGTTGACCTCCTCACATGTGGATGAGTTGACTGTTAACAGTGGACCCTTATAAGGTTCCTTTTAGAAGGTTCCTTTTGGACGTGTCGTGGCTGAGCGGTAGTTCGCTCGTCTCCGAATCCAAGGGTAGTGGGTTCAAGCCCAGGTACTGCCCGGCGCGAATACCCTTCAGCAAGGCATTTTTTTATCCACATGCTGCTCTCTACCCAGGTGTATAAATCGGTACCCGGTAGGATGGGAATGTTTATGTTGAATGATTGGCATGTGCGCGCCTGTAAAATGGCGACTGGCTGGAATGCTCCCCAGGGAGTGGAGAGTGAGCACTATAAGTGCTGGATTGAATTAATGTATCCAGAACCATTAGAACCATTTTGTCACAATAGCGATATAATTTTCGCAACACCATTTTGAGAGAGACACGATTCTTGGTTGCACCAATAGCGTAAGATGGTGCCGATGAAAATGTTTTTAACGTTAAACATTTAACAGTTTAACATTTTGGGTCCTAATACGCACCAAAAGAGGT
This sequence comes from Eucidaris tribuloides, assembly GCA_001188425.1. Taxonomy (NCBI): domain Eukaryota; kingdom Metazoa; phylum Echinodermata; class Echinoidea; order Cidaroida; family Cidaridae; genus Eucidaris; species Eucidaris tribuloides. The sequence continues at coordinate 45,663 of JZLH01S0602663.1, read as the reverse complement.
GCCGCAATCAGGTGATACGATTTACATACCACTATGAATATTCTGGATATCTTTGACCTACTCTAATTATTCATGTGTCTTGTTTTGGTTTAAAGATCCATTAGAGTAAAATATAAGTAAACTTAAGTATGTTAAAAGTTAGTGGGATGATTGGGAACACTTGAAACGCCTCAAGAACCAAATGAGTTGAAATATATACCAACTATACACCAGCTGGAGTGGATCTCCCTGCTGGAAAGATTCGTCTCTAATTTGTTTACTTAAGGAGAATCAGGCATGAACATAATAGTATTTTGATTCTAAAAATATAAAAAAATATGAACCATAGAGAGCCACACAGCAAGTTTGCCTGCCACGAGGGATATTGACATTAGTTATTTTAGAATGAATCAACGTTCAACTACAAGATTTTCACAGGAGAATCCTTGCAGATTCAAGAGTAGTTTCTCCCCAAGTTGAGGACTACCCCCAATCATGTAATTTACCTTTAAATTGAATTG
>JZLH01S0602663.1:18756-34058 GCA_001188425.1 Eucidaris tribuloides | reverse complement strand
AGAGAGGAAATCTTAGCGAGGAATCTGTATACTTATTCACAATTCCATTGTTTTCATTCTAAAAGAAATATGAGTAGATAAAAATACAACTGTCATTGCCGCGATGACCCTGGGAATGGCGAGGATTCCTACTTTGGTTCTCCTATTTGGTCTTATGAATGCTGAAATAAATTTTGAGAAATCTAATAAAGGTTTGCATGTATACCTCACTGGTTACCAAATCAGGGTCTATACCAGATTAAGAAGGCTGTTTTAGTATAGGCCTATTAATGTATGCACATTTTCGAAACTGTGGATATAAATCATCCGTATAATTCAGATTCAGATCAGATTCATTACTTATTGTCCTCAGCGGAAATTCACCTTGTGGCATATATATACATACATTATTTTAACAGAAATTATACTACCAATACAAATACAAATTCAATTAATATACACGTATATAACACAAAACATACAAATAAATTTTCTGTTACAGTCATTGTACAAAATTAATTCATTTAGGTAATATAATATTATGATTAAGAGTGGAGAGCAAATATAATTATTATTGCCATTGCTATTGTCAATAATTTCAGTTATTATATTATTGTCATTATATTATTACATGTATTATAACTTATGATATGTTAAACTGGTTGAAGAGTGGAATTTAATACGGTACAGATGATGGCGAAGTGACAAGATATGGGCGTATTCATTGAGTTCGTTGTATTTACGAATAGAGAGCGGAACAAAGGAATTGAGGAAGCGTGAAGTACATGCTTTCATTGACCTGTATCGTTTGATATGACATTAGCATCGTGGGGGAAAACCCTACAAAAAAAAACACCTTTTCAGACTTATATTATCAGTTTCTCTTCTGGAAATTTTCTGTGTTGAACTGGTGTATTGCTTTAATACATGTTATTACCAGGCTTCGCACTCTATCTCAATAGCCTTTCATTTGAAGTTGTGGGCGCAAGAAAACCCCACCTAAGTCGTGAAGTGGAGGTCAATCGCATTTCATTGTTGTTGATATGAGAAATAAAATGAGCCATATTATCAAGATATCTTACACTGCTTTAGTTATTGTTTCATTTTAAAGGTAAGACCGACGACGACGACGATGATGATGATGAATGATGATGATAATAATGCTGCTGCTGCTGCTGTTCATGATGGCGTATGATGGATGATGATGACGACGAGATAACAGTATATTAGCATGATGAACACTCCATGTACACTAGGCCATTGATCTGAAAGTATAGAGTAATGTTAGTACAGGGAAACCCCGTTTATAACGAGGTTGTCGGACCGCTGATTTTTCCTCGTTGTAACCGGTACCTCGTTGTAAACATACACATGAATGTACACACAAAATATAACATGTATGGGACTAGGCATTAAACCCATCTGTTTTACTGCTTTTCCTACTTGTCCTGCACCAAAACTATGAACAGACAATGATTATTTTTCATTTATATACTCATCCAAAGTAATAAAGGAAACTAGATCTCGAAAGAAAGCAGCAACCTTCACGCTCGTAACTTGCGTCGAGTACTGTGTACGGAGCAGGCTTTGTGTGACAGGTAAAATGTACAGTGCAGTTGTGTGTATACACTGTACACACACACACATCTTGCAGATAAGTCAGGGACTTCATGTATTGTGCATGGATGCGTGCATGGCAGCTGAAGTGCGATCAGATGCGCTCTGAAGATTGGCCATTTTTTTGCGTTGCCAAAATTAGACTTTGTCAGCGCACCATGCAACTTTCCATTTCCTCGTTTTAAAACCGGGTGAATTTCTTATGTTTTTCTTTGTTAATGAGTTGAGAAAAATACCTCGTTATAAGCGAAATCTCGCAATAACCGAGCTCGCTATAAACGCCACTTCTTTCCGTTGAACAACACGTAAATGAAAACGGGACGAGACAATCACCGTCGTAAAAGCGGTACCTCGCTATATCCGAGCTCGTTATAACGGGGTTTCCCTGTATTGGCTGTACAATAAATCATTCCAAAAAAAAATAATACCGAGTTTTCACTCTAATAATTCGCTAAAGGTAAATGGACATGATTAGGGGTAGTCCTCAACTTGGCTAAAACTACTTTCGAATCAAGTAAACTATGCAAGGATTATCCTGTTAAAATCTTGTAGTCCGTTGACTCATTCTAAAAATAAACAATGTCAATTATCACTCGTAGCACGGAAACCTGCTGTGTTGGTCTCTATGGGGCTTATTTTTGTCGTCCCCGATAAAAATTAAGATACTCCTATGTTTATGCTTGATTCCCCTTCAAGTAAACAAATTACAGACAAATCCTTCCCAGGTGGGAGATCCACTCCTGCTAGTGTATAGTTGGTATATATTTCCACTCATTGGTTCTTGAGGCATTCAAGTGTTCCCATTATGTCACTAAACCTTTAAGTCTCTTAAATAAACTTTTCGTCGTGTGAGCATTGTTCGACAGTGGACAAGACGATGAATAACTCACCCTTTACCTTTACCTTTACCTTTACCTTTACCTTTACCACAAGTGTATATTTATTTTTCATTATTGCCGTTAAGCAGTAGTTGGTTGGTTGTTGGTTCGTTCGTTCCTGTCATGTCTGACGCTCGTAACTCCTGTGATGCTGTACCACGCCTGACGATTCGGAACTAGGGGCGTATCTCCTTAGTTGAAAGTCCGGTTACAATCCGGTTACGGTAGTAGTGCATGTAGTGTATATAACGAATGTATATCAGCATGAACCCCAAAAATGACACTTTTGAAAAAACAGAATAATTTGCATGAACAGGGAAAAGTAAAACAAAATGCATTATTGTGAAAGAGGAAGTACCCTCCCTATCAAAAGTATTGCAACATACACTATAACGGCATGCATTTTAAGTTGAAGGGGTCTTTCTATAATGATGTCCTAATGAAGTTTTATAATTGGAAAATAACAAATTATTTGAACAGAAATCAATGAACAATTGTTTTTCCTTTCCTTCTCCATGGTGGAGAGATTATCAATGCAGGCCCACCTCACGGCAGAGGGGTTGGAACATAAAATTTTACTTTTTTCGCTCCCTATAGGGTGGGGTGTTATTCAAACTAGTATCGTAATTCGGTTCATATTTTCCCGTAAAATGGTTTGATGGCTTGGAAAGACTTCCAACAAACAAAAAAATGTCATTGTGTTCCTTTGACACGGTCTCAGAAGAAGACACCACGCCCGCAAAGACGAAGAGCGCCTCCTATCTTCATAAGATAGTGATAAGGAGAATACGCCCCTATTTTCAGAAAAAAGACCTCCTCAATTGTAATTTCTTATTACTTTCTCAATTCGAAAGGCGGTTTATTATTGCAAACATCCTAAAATTTTGCTGTAAATGCGTCTTTTTAGTACATTTTGATATATAAAGATGTGGAGAGAAGTCATCATCTTTATATTAGTAGCCTCATCCTCCTTATCACTATCTTATGAAGATAGGAGGCGCTTCGTCTTTGTGGCATGGTGTCTTCTTCTGACACCGTGTCAGGGAACACAATGACTTTTTTGGTTTGTTGAAGTCTTTCCAAGCCATCCAAAACCATTTTACGGGAAATATGAAACCGATTGAAAAATTACGATGCTAGTGTGAATTAACACCCCCACCCCTATAGGGAAGGCGAAAAATGTCAAATTTTGTGTTCCAGCCCCTCTGCATGGGTGCGCCTGCATTTGATAATCTCCGCCATGGAAAGAAAGAAAAACAATTGTTCATTGATTTCTTTTCAAAGAATTGTTATTTTCCAATTATAAACTTTCTTAGGACATTATTATAGAACGACCCCTTCAACTCAAAATGCATGCGTTATAGTGTACGTTGCAATACTTTTGAGCAGGGAGGGTAAATCAAGCACGGAGCACCTGCAACTCCGTATATTGTGCATCATCATTTAGGAAGAGTGACGATTGCATTATTATGACCTGTCAATGTCGACTCAGGTCGACATCTGCAGATCAAGTTTAACCCTCTCAGTTTCATCACAACAAAACTCCAATGACTGTGCATGTGATATTCTGAGTTTGGTACTGAAGGGATTAACCTACTTTAAATGTCGACTTGAGTCGACATCGATTGTATTTGTAATTAATTTATCTTGTTTGTTTTTATGTATGCAGGGCCCCTTGGGAAAAACAGTTTTTTAACTGAAAGGGCAACCCTGCTGAAACAAATCAAAATAAATAAATAAAATACATAATGAAAATGCAAACCGTCGAATACTTCACAATAATCTTGACAAATACACGTCGCATAAATGACAGGTCACAGAGGACGCTCTATCATTTCTCTTGAGAAGGTCAGGTCAAATCAGGTTCATTTCCGGTGATGTCTACCATAATCAGAAATTTTAAAGAGAGCAATAGTCAAACGCTGGGTTGCAGATTGGTTTTTTGTAAATTGTATATTGTTTTGTTTTGTTTTTAGGATGTTAAAATTTGTTAGTATATCATGATAAAACATAAAATGCCCCAATGAGACAGTTTGTAGTTAGTGCAACACATATGACCAACAATACCGTACTATATACATCAATACTCTACACATACGCACAAATATCTACTAAAAAAAAAGCTCTCCAGATTTAAAGAGAATACACAATACTGGTTGATTTACTTGCAGAACAACATTATTTAATATCAGCTGCTTTTCAAACCTTCTGTGAACAGATGTTATTCTAAAAATGTCACTAAGAGTACAGGAGAGAGTAGTTGAAAACTAACAAAACACTTCATTTTTGACAAATCCGCTACACAATCCCCACTGCTGACCAAGTACTAACACATAAATCAATATGTGGGACTATATTTTGCCAATTCACACTGCAGCAACTGAGTGCACTCAGTCGGGTATTCAAAACTGCCAATCCTTCAACTTTTTATTAGCGTATGAAAGTGAATTAGTCCCACATATAATGCAAATGTAATTTTACTCTCAGCTGAAAAACTAATGAAATATGAAATTTTTGATGAAAAGATTTTCCATATCAACCAGTACTGTGTATTCTTTTAACAGCAACCGTCCTTAAAGTGATAAGCTGCATGATTCCATCTCTTAGATTCTCCTGAGAATGCAAATGTATACTATTGTACATTCCTGAAAATGCATTTGTAGCATGAATTTGTCACTAAGCTTTCACACTTTAGGTTTTTGTTTTTAATTAATTGCATGAATTTAGCATAAGTGACCTTTGTTCTGAATGCGTAAATTTTCACTACTTAATCACATACGGATTAAACACTACGTACCTGGGGGGGGGGGGGGGCAGAGGGCAGAGTGCCCCTACCAAAAGGACCCCTGCAGAAAAATGTGACCCAAGAAATTTGAGCTCCAAAAAAATTTCAGTCACTACCCCTACCCCCCCCCCCCCCCCCCCCATTATTATTTAGCGCCATTGCATTTCACTGCATTACTCCCTAAATACGAAATTGCAAGAAATCTACAGTCTGGAAGGAAGGATTTGTTTCTTGTACTTCAATTCTGCAGCGCCGCGTTTTACCATGCTGCTCCCGTTTCGGGGAATGAGCTCCCTAAAAACTGTACAAAAAATCAATTCTGTTGTAAAGACTCGTCTCCTTAAGGTCTACCGTAACTCATAGAAAATGTATTTAGTTACCCATTATACTTAAAACAGATATTTCGTTATGTTTCTATCTTCTATTCCTTTCCTATCTTTTCTTACCAAGCGCATTGAGATATCTCCAAACGTGTTATGCGCTACAGAAAAGCTGTGCATTAGTGTTGTTAAATGGACATTTGAGTGGCTTTTTAACGTTAAAGCACGTTTTCTCCCTTTAATTCTACAAGTCGTGCATACTTCGCTCATGACAGCCCTGGGTTCCCAGGCCTGCCAGCTCGGCTTATGTAAATATCCGTAATGATTAAACATTGATTAATTCAGCGCACAATGTACAGCCGTACGTAATATGTTCATTTCGGTGTAAATAATGACCATTTCTACATATACTAAGCTCACGTGTCGCGCGTATTGGCGCCTTTTTCATTCTGATTGCCCACATACGTCTTATCATTTCTACTCACTTAAGGAAACATGCAAATCAACGTTTTGGTCGCATCTTGGTTAAATCTCATCGTTATGCGAACCAGACAGTCAATGTACTTCATGCGAGGTGTGGTGGTAAGAATATAATTGTGATTTATCTTGAGAACGCTCGCATCAATTTCGCGGGAAAAAAAAGAAATAAGTAAACAGTGACTTCTGTTCTTTCATTAGTTGATTGTGTAGTGGCTGTTTGTGTGTCTGATCGTCTGTTCGTGTATGTGTCTGTGCGATTGCGTTTCTCCATAATCTATTCTATTCCTAATCCAGGGTTCAATGTTGAAGTTACCTGGATCTGCTTAGACGCACACTATTTGATAGTGCACTCTTTCTCTCGTAATTCTAATGTTCAAAAAGGCTAGACACGAGATATCTCGTCTCAAGGTCTATGTGAAATACGCGTTTAAGTGAAATCAAGCTGTCCCCAAAGGCTTAAACTAATTATTGAATTGTTAATTACTAACCGTGTTCTACTAGGCCTGATTACCTGAATTCTACGGTGTTAATATCTCCCTACGACTATGTATGTAGTCTGGCTTCCAGAAGTAAGAACTTATCCAATGCACTATAGAGAGATTACTATCGTCAATTAACTGTCTTGAACTAAGACTAGTGAAGGTAAAAAGAGTCGGTGAGGGAGTGTACTAGTACTCTGAGAATGGAAATAGGTTACAAGGTCTGAAACTGAGAGTACTATGTATGATGCATTTCAGATTAGTAAGTGGAAAATAAAAATTGGCTAAAACAATTCGTTTGCAACTCCAATAAGGAGTTACTTTGTGACGAGTATACAGCCTTTTTTTTTTTTTAGTGAGACATGTAAATACATTTATTCATGCGATGGCATATAACATTCATGAGCAATCCCAGTGTTTGGATTAAAACATATAGCATACTATCCCACGGAACAGTGCGTGGATTAAGCGTCATTTTTTTTTACGTAGTATGTTTGGACTATGGGGCATTGCGTGATATAGACGTTCGGTGGATGGCAAACAACTGAACTCTCAATGTCTTCTTGCCTGTTGTACTTGGCGGAGGAAAGTCCCATGTACCTTTGGTACGTGGCTTTATTTCATGACCTGAATGGCCTGTGTGAGGCAAGCCCGAATGAATAGATGGTTGTGAAATAGAGGGCTCATTATGACGCGCATGACATATCGGATATACACTGACATGCGTGTTACTTTAACGAGTTAATTATACGTAACGTATTTTTCTTAGCATTTAAATGTATAATGAAATCAACATATTTGAGATTAAACATTTAACGAACATGCTTTCTTACATGGATTTGTTTTGATTTATTTAATTTCTACATTTCAAAAAATAATATGAAAAATGTCGAGAACTATACAATGCACAAAACAAGTGTTTTATTATGTAATACATGTCACGACAACATATAGATCGGGTATTTCATCATCGATTCTTTATTAAACGATGTATTATTTCAAAACAAGAAATCATGAAATTCAGGAGAAGCTTGAATTTGGTGGTGACCCCAGAAAAGTAATATATTATTATTATATTATATAGTATACGATATATCTTGCGGGTATACACATAATTTTGTTGCCAAAAAAGAAATGCAGTCGTGGGTATACTGTGCTTGTTTTTGTGTGTGTATGTGTATGAATTCGTAAGAATATATTCGTGTTTATATTTTAAGAACGTGCTTATATGTATGCGTCTGTGTCTATGCCTAAATGCATGTTGAAAATGTGTGTATGTTTTATTTTGTTCAAATGGTTTGAATCAATTAACGTAGAATATTTTTTCTAGGAAAACAAACGGTTGAATTGATGGTAAAATTCTTACATAAAAAACCTTTAAGATATCCTCTACTCCCACAAAAACAATGGTTATTACAAACCGAAAAGGGTAAAGAAGAAGACCCCCCCCCCCCAAAAAAAAAAAGTAAAACATCAAGGACACCATAAACGAAAGCCGTCTAAAATTATAAGCATTTGGACACATACGGTAGTCTCACTGCAAAGTAAAATACACCGTGTGTTAAGGGGTTTGTTGGGTTAAGACGAATCGAGACATGTTGTGTTGTGGCATGAAGGTGTGGATGTGTGGAGTGAGATGGCGTAAAGATCGCGACTTTTCGTGTAGGATACAGAGTGAAACGCTACCGTAAGTACATTGCACACGTGTTTCGTCTTATATAGTCTTGTATTATTCGCGAACAGACTCCAAGGGAAATGAGCCAACTAAAAGGTTGTTAAGATGGTAATAAATGATAGCATGTATTAATGGGCTATCGAGACGAGAAGAACGAAGGGGTGTGGGGTGGTCTGGAGAACGAAACAGAAATCGGGGTTTCGGGGATTACTGAACAACAGAGTCTACATGAAAACACGGCCCCGGCCATTACAGTGAATGTTTGTTGTTGTTCGGCAAATTTGTTTGTCGAGCGAATCGTGCAAAAGAGAAGCAGTAAAGAGTTGAACGTGTGTGATGGGTGTTTTGTAAGGACTTGCCAGAGATTAGAGAGCTTCCATGATATAGGGTGTTTATCTATCATTTTGCTCTTGCCCTTCCTTTTCTCCATCTGAACAACCATTTCATCACCAATTCAACAATCATTATGCGATTTCCACCATCTTCATCATCCATCAGCATATCATCATCATCACATCACGGCCATCATCATAATCGTCCGAACCGATCATCATTATCATCACCACCATGCTAACCGGATCATCATCGATCATCATCATCATCATCAGTCATGGCAATCATCCGCTCATAATCACAAATAATCATCATCGCCCTATCATGCGTCATCATTAACATTCATATCAGACGCACCGCCGGTCTGTGATCACTGTTCGCGTACGACCATTTCTAGTCCATGCAATCACCGTTGCGGAGTTCTTAAGATTAATGAAAAATTAGAAAGCGATCGTAATAACAGTGTTTCCAGTTTAAAAATTTGAGCCGCATGAAGTTCGCCCATGTTACCGCAGTGGGTCTCTGATGAGGGTCTAAAAATGTAGGCGCGAAAAACACATTAGGGCAGGTTAAAAACGATCATTTAAGTCTTGTAAAAGTGAAAATTATTGAGAGACCATTCCAGAATATACCCATAGACTGTTGTGTGAAACAGCACAAACACTCACACACAGGACGCGCCGACCAAACATCAATACCGCCAGCCAAGTATGTCTGTGTTAAGTATGTGTGTTGTGTGTGTGAATGGTGTGTGTGTGTGTGTGTGTGTGCCTGTGCTGTGTGTGCTGTGGGGTGGTGTGTGTGGTGTGTGTGTGTGTGTGTTGTGTGGTGGTTGTGTGTGGGTGTGTGGTGTGTGTGTGTTGTGTGTACATTTGGCATAACGTGCACGAAGGTAAGCAAGTGAGAAAATAGTTTACGAGCAACAAACGAAAAATAACAAGTTTATTTTCTGTCAACTCGATTCTAGACCATCCTAGAGCATGTCAGTAAACTGTGGCAGATAAAGAAGAGTTCAAACATAAATACTGAAGAGTGACTACTTGCTTTAGTTGCTACCTTGTCAGTTTCAGGTATAAAAGAATTTACTTTTTTGTTGTTTTCAGGGCGGCCTTTTTTGCATCGGTTTTGCAGCTCGCGAGGTATAAGGTTGTGGTGGTGGGAGATGGAGAGAGGACGAGGCAGGCGATAGGGCGTTGAAACGAGCGCCACCGATCGCGGTCGACGAGGGCGTGGACCTCAGGGAGTGAGAATAGCCCGGGGGAGAAAGGTTCCAAAGGGCATAGGGTGGTGTTTGGGCTCGGTGGCTGCGTGCGGACTGTAGGGGGGTGGTTGGTGTTGCGTGGGGGAGTTCCGGCGGGGGCATCGCACGACCCTGTTAAGCTGCCGGGCGAGAGATCCACTAGTGCCACGAGGTATGAGAGTGGCCGAGAGTAAACCCATGTGTGTCCGATAGATCGGGAGGCAATGTGGTAGGCTGCGACACCGGAAGTAAAATTATCTTCCTCTCCTATTCATCTTCTCCCTTATTATAACAATGTTTCTCGTTGTAAAATTTAAACTACACGATTTCCCCATATTATCGGTGTCTCCGGTAAGGCTTAGACCTTACCGCGAGACACCGCAGGCTAATATGGGGAAATCGTGTAGTTAATTATACAACGAGAACATGCTCTCATCCAATAAGGGGAGAAGCCCCCTGAATAGCAGAGAGGACAAGATAATTTTACTTCCGGTGTCGCAGCCTACCACATTGCCTCCCGATCTATCGGACACACATGGGTTTACTCTCGGCCACTCTCATACCTCGTGGCACTAGTGGATCTCTCGCCCGGCAGCTTAACAGGGTCGTGCGATGCCCCCGCCGGAACTCCCCCACGCAACACCAACCACCCCCCTACAGTCCGCACGCAGCCACCGAGCCCAAACACCACCCTATGCCCTTTGGAACCTTTCTCCCCCGGGCTATTCTCACTCCCTGAGGTCCACGCCCTCGTCGACCGCGATCGGTGGCGCTCGTTTCAACGCCCTATCGCCTGCCTCGTCCTCTCTCCATCTCCCACCACCACAACCTTATACCTCGCGAGCTGCAAAACCGATGCAAAAAAGGCCGCCCTGAAAACAACAAAAAAGTAAATTCTTTTATACCTGAAACTGACAAGGTAGCAACTAAAGCAAGTAGTCACTCTTCAGTATTTATGTTTGAACTCTTCTTTATCTGCCACAGTTTACTGACATGCTCTAGGATGGTCTAGAATCGAGTTGACAGAAAATAAACTTGTTATTTTTCGTTTGTTGCTCGTAAACTATTTTCTCACTTGCTTACCTTCGTGCACGTTATGCCAAATGTACACACAACACACACACACCACACACCCACACACAACCACCACACAACACACACACACACACACCACACACACCACCCCACAGCACACACAGCACAGGCACACACACACACACACACACACCATTCACACACACAACACACATACTTAACACAGACATACTTGGCTGGCGGTATTGATGTTTGGTCGGCGCGTCCTGTGTGTGAGTGTTTGTGCTGTTTCACACAACAGTCTATGGGTATATTCTGGAATGGTCTCTCAATAATTTTCACTTTTACAAGACTTAAATGATCGTTTTTAACCTGCCCTAATGTGTTTTTCGCGCCTACATTTTTAGACCCTCATCAGAGACCCACTGCGGTAACATGGGCGAACTTCATGCGGCTCAAATTTTTAAACTGGAAACACTGTTATTACGATCGCTTTCTAATTTTTCATTAATCTTAAGAACTCCGCAACGGTGATTGCATGGACTAGAAATGGTCGTACGCGAACAGTGATCACAGACCGGCGGTGCGTCTGATATGAATGTTAATGATGACGCATGATAGGGCGATGATGATTATTTGTGATTATGAGCGGATGATTGCCATGACTGATGATGATGATGATGATCGATGATGATCCGGTTAGCATGGTGGTGATGATAATGATGATCGGTTCGGACGATTATGATGATGGCCGTGATGTGATGATGATGATATGCTGATGGATGATGAAGATGGTGGAAATCGCATAATGATTGTTGAATTGGTGATGAAATGGTTGTTCAGATGGAGAAAAGGAAGGGCAAGAGCAAAATGATAGATAAACACCCTATATCATGGAAGCTCTCTAATCTCTGGCAAGTCCTTACAAAACACCCATCACACACGTTCAACTCTTTACTGCTTCTCTTTTGCACGATTCGCTCGACAAACAAATTTGCCGAACAACAACAAACATTCACTGTAATGGCCGGGGCCGTGTTTTCATGTAGACTCTGTTGTTCAGTAATCCCCGAAACCCCGATTTCTGTTTCGTTCTCCAGACCACCCCACACCCCTTCGTTCTTCTCGTCTCGATAGCCCATTAATACATGCTATCATTTATTACCATCTTAACAACCTTTTAGTTGGCTCATTTCCCTTGGAGTCTGTTCGCGAATAATACAAGACTATATAAGACGAAACACGTGTGCAATGTACTTACGGTAGCGTTTCACTCTGTATCCTACACGAAAAGTCGCGATCTTTACGCCATCTCACTCCACACATCCACACCTTCATGCCACAACACAACATGTCTCGATTCGTCTTAACCCAACAAACCCCTTAACACACGGTGTATTTTACTTTGCAGTGAGACTACCGTATGTGTCCAAATGCTTATAATTTTAGACGGCTTTCGTTTATGGTGTCCTTGATGTTTTACTTTTTTTTTTTGAGGGGCGGGGGGGTCTGTCTTCTTGTACCCTTTCTCCGGTTTCTGTCAATACATTGTTTTTTGTGCGAGTAGCAGCGATATCTTAAAGCGTTTTTTATGTAAGAATTCTTACCTCTATCACATTCAACGTTTGCTTTTCCTAAGAAAAAATGATTCTACGTTAATTGATTCAAACCATTTGAACAAAATCAAACCACATTACACACATTTCACAGCATTAGGAACACACGCATACATATAGCACGTTCTTAAATATAACCGCGACACTATTTTTCTTCCAACGAACTCTCACTACAGATACACACACCACAACAAACAGACACAGTTTATCCACGACCTGCCCAATTTCCTTTTTTCGGCAACAAAATTATGTGTATACCCCGCAAAGATAATTTCGTATATACTATACTATAATAATAAATTATTACTTTTCTGGGCCTCACCCAGGGCCAAATATCCAAGTTCTCGCTGAATTTACATGATTTCTCCTGTTTTGAAATCATACATCGACTTTAATAAGCAATCCATGATGAAATACCCGATTCTATATGTTGTTCGCTGACATGTATTACATAATAAAACCATCTAATCGTTTTGTGATTGTATAGTTCTCGACACCCTTTTCATATTATTTTTCTGACATGTAAGAAATGTAAATAAATCAAAACAAATCCATGTAAGCAACGCATGTTCGTTAAAATGTTTATATCTCAAATATGTGATTTTCTTACTAAATTTATATGCTAGAAAACATACGTTACGTATAATTAAACTCGTTAAAGTTAACACGCTATAGTCCAGTGTCATATCGATCATGTCCGATGCGCTCCGTCCATAATGAGCCCTATTTCACAGACCATCTATTTCATTCGGGCGCTGCCTCCACAGCAGGTCCATTCAGGTCATGAATAAAGCACGTCACCACAGCGCTACATGGACTTTCCTCCGGGCACAGATACACCACAGCGCAAGAAGACTCGAGAGTTCCAGCTTCGCCTGCCACTCCACCGAACGTCTATACTCACGCAATGCCCCATAGTCCAACACATACTACGCTATAAAAAAATGACGTTAATCCACGCACTCGTTTCCGTGGGATGTATTGCTATATGTTTTAATCAAAACACTGGCGGATTGCTCCATTGAATGTTTATATCGGCCATCGCGGTCATGAATAAATGCTATTTACATGTCTCACCAAAAACAAAAAACAAAAGGCTGTTATACTCGTCACAAAGTAACTCCACTCTATTGGAGTTGCAACGACATTGTTTTAGCCAAATTCTTTATTTTATTACTAATCTGAAATGCAATATACCTAGTACTCTCTAGTTTTCAGACCTTGTACCTCTTTTCATTCTCAGAGCTTACTAGTACACTCCCTCACCCGACTCTTTTTACCTTCATACTTAGTCTTCACGTTCAAGACAGTTAAATTGACGGATAGTACTCTCTTCATTAGTGCATCTGGGATAAGTTCCTTACCTCTGGAAGCCAAGACTACATCATAGTCGTGGGAGATTATTCAACACCGAGTAGAAGTTCAGGTACATCAGGCCATAGTAGAACACGGGCAACTGGTTACGCCTCCCTAGTACATTACAATTCCATAAAATAGATTTTTTAAAGGGCCTTTTGGTACAGCCTGATTATCACTTAAACGCGTATTTCCCATTAGACCTCTGCAGACGAGATATCTCGTGTTAGCCTTTTTGAACATTATAGATACCGCACCCCCGAGACGCGAGTGCACTATCCAACACTAGTGTCGCGCCTCCTACACGCCCCGATCGCGCTAACCTCCACACCTTGAACCCTGGCGTATTAGGAATAGAATAGATTATTGCGAGAAACGCATCGCACAGACACTACACGAACCAGCACGATCAGACTACACAAACAGCACTACCAATCAACTTACATGAACAGAACAGAAGTCACTTTTTCCTTATCTTTCTTTCTTTCCGCCACACTTGCATGCGAGCGTTTCTCAAGATAAATCACAACATTATACTTCTTCCACCACACCTCGCTCATTGACAGTACAATTGGACTGTCTGGTCTGCATAACGATGAGATTCTAACCAAGAATTGCGACCAAAACTGTTGATTTGCATGGTTTCCTTAAGTGGTAGAAATGATAAGACGGTATGTGTTTGGAAAGCATTAATTGAAAAAGGTCGCCAATACGCGCGACACGTGAGCTCTTAGCTATATGTAGAAATCGGTCATTATTTACAGGCCGAAAATGAAACATCATTTACGTACGGCCTCCCCCCCCTCCCGTTACTCATTCGTGCCCGTGGAATTAATCAATGTGTACCATCAATTACGGACTATTTACATAAGCCGAGCTGGCAGGCCTGGAACAGCGGCTGTCATGAGCGCGAAGTATGACGATTGCTAGAATAAAGGGAGAAAACGGTGCTTTAACGTTAAAAAGCCACTCAAAATGTCCTTTAACAAAGCTAGATGCCACAGCTTTTCTGGTATGCGCTAACACGTTTGCGAGATACTCTCAATGCGCTTGGTAAGAAAGATAGGAAGGAATAGCAAGATAGAAACATAACGAAACTTATCTTTTTTTAAGATAAATGGGTAACTAAATAACATTGTTCATGAGTTACGGTAGACCTTAAGGAGACGAGTCTTGTCCTTACAACAGAATGACTTTCTTGTTACAGTTTTTAGGGAGCTCATTTCCCCGAACCGGAGCAGCATGGTTTAAAACGCGGGCGCTTGCAGAATTGAAGTACCGAAGAAACAGAATCTTCCTCTCCAGACTGTAGATTTACTTGCAAATCTTCGTTATTTAGGGACTCAATGGCAGTTGAAATGCAATGGCGTAAATAATGGGGGGTGGCGGGGGGGGGCAGGGTACGTGACTGAATTCTCTTTTGGGAGCTCAAGTTCGTTTGGGTCACATTTCTGCAGGGGCGGTCCTTTTTGGTAGGGCCACATCTGCCTCTAGCCCCCCCCCCCCCCC